>MJUT01009448.1:22713-46588 GCA_002080005.1 Gigantidas platifrons | reverse complement strand
TTTTGAAGATCTATCATTACCATACCAGTGAAGAGGCCTTTAGATGTTTGAGATTTAATATGATCAAAAAGATGAATAAGGCAGGTATCGGTGGAATAAGCGCTTCTGAAACCAGATTGAAGTTCATATAGCAAGTTGTTTTTTTTACTAAATATGATTCTAGCTGTTTATATACTGCTTTTTCTAAAAATTTTGATATAATACACAGTATACTTATTGGTCTATAATTTCCAACCTCTGTTCTATTGTTTTTCTTAAATAATGGTTTGACCCGTGCTGATTTTAATTGATCGGGAAATGTTATTTGTTTAGCGTTTTAGCTTAAATAACAGGATTTGTATTACCCTTTTGGTATCTTCAAACTCTTCTTTAGAAATTCTTGTCATTGTTGATTGATTGATAAATTAAGCATTCGACAACACGATATGTACTAGTAATGGCACATTGTTCTTGGAATTGCCTGATTTGTTTATCTCTGAGCTTGTTGTCCTTTTTTCCGGTGGTCAAAACAAAGAGATCCAAATATGTTAACGTTGATTCTGAAATGATTTACGCTTTCAGTTACTCATGTATTCCCACTATCAAAGGACATGATGATGATTCAAAATCTATATATTGTGTCGTATTATCAATATTTGTGCATTATTTAAAGATTACTTATTTTGATTGTTGATACATTTTTTTTGCCAAGCAAAGTCAAATCAAAATTATATCAATTTCCCAGTTATAACTTGGATGTAAATTAAATTCATACAATCTTCTGGTTCAGTCATCTACGTTACTTTATACAAACAGCTGTCGTGGTGTATATTTGCGCCTGTTGTTTCATATCACATCCAGTTATCCAATCTGGGTGGACAGTTGCATGGAATCTGCAAACAAAAAAATAACAGGTATTATCTTTGGATGTGGCGAGTTGTCAAATAGGGTGAGCAGCCGTGGCCGCGATTGCATGGTACATGTATTTGAATTATATATATACAGTTCCTAAATTTTGTAATTTATTAAAACCAAGGTCAATTGCCATTGTTCATAGGAAACAATAGCCGATTTTTGCTATCCTATTTAGGAACTTTGGTTTACTTGTGCCCAAAGACTATTAAGGTGGTACCATACACTTCAGATAAAAATGTATCTGCTCGTTTAATTTTCTTATTTTTTTTTGGCAGTGTGTTTGAATATATTCACTGTAATAAATATTAAAATTTTAACAAATTCCTACCTACAGACTCAAAGCTATAAATTCACTAGCCACATACAATGTAGCAGCTTTTCTCTCTGTGCTTCTGATCACCGAGATGCTTGAAATCTGCATACACACATCATATGATCAAAACGTTCAACTGATTTTAAAGAGTTATCTTCCTGTAGTGTATGGTACCCCCTTAAATCATTTGGCTTTCCAATCTTTTGACTCTGAGCGTGCCTGGTGACGTTTATTAAATTAGAAATCTACGTTTTTATTTAGGATTTGGACTACTGACTGAGACTATGTATTCGATGCAATCAAATGTATTAAGTTTGTCGGTGACCTGCTGAAAGTCAGTGATTTTATCCCTGTATTCTGTAAGGTTTTCTGAATACCATTATAATTCGCCACACAACCTGCTTATAACAAAATATAGGATTCTTAATCCCATTCTTGGCACGCATTTATTAAACTTTTCTTAATACATACAAAACATTGCAATGTCTCCATATATTGGATTTAAACAATTAAGATTGTATACAGTATACAGTAGAACTTCGATACCTCGAGCTCAATCTAAGGGTCTAAGTTATCGATTCTGGTTATCAGTAATTCAGGCAACTGAAGTTCGTAAGTTAGGTGAAAACTCTACTACTAATGTTATAAGAAATAACGTATTTGGCGGTATTCAGAAATCAGAATACCCGTATAATGTTGTGTTTTGCATTGTTTACGTGCAATGTTTAAGTATGACGGTGGTTTGTTGTTTGTTTTATTTGTGTTGAGAACTTGTTCACAATCTGTAATCAATTATTATGTAATCCTCTTGAAATAAATAAAGAATTAAATTAATTAGTCATTACATTGCATTTTCTCAAAATATCATACATAAGAGTTGACAGTGTGTTACTAATGAGTTCTTCCTTAGAGATGACAAAATAAAACTCATATTTCGTGCTGATTTATTAGTAAAGACATCGAATAGATTCATGTACATGTTTGTGTATTGTTTTATACACTATTAAATTTCAATTTCAATCTTAATTGAGTTGTTTGTTTCTGTCTTATATTGTCTGTGAAATGAGGATATCATAATAAAGCTATTATTGATGACGAAGTGCAATTTTCCTTCAGTAGGCAGAAATGAGCTTCTGATGTCACGATTTGTCGTAATGTTCTACATTTTCTTCTATCACATGACATGGTATCATTTCTACTTTAAATTAAAAAAAAATCTGTTTGTTTATTTACATCTATGAATCAATTCTTAAGCAAAACTAGTACATTTACCTACCATTTTATGATGTTTGCTAATAAGAACTGTCTGTACAATTCCAACTTCTGCAAACATCGTCACACCAGCAACGCATGATTATCAACCACTTAATTCTGTATGCCAATAATGTCAACAAATTATATAAATTTCACGAAGCTCTATGACAGAAACCCGACTTGTTATTACATAATTATTACTTATTTTATAGGTAACACATACATTGGAGTCTGGATATAATACAAGTTTAAACTATTGTTATGTGAGTTACATACATGAAATAGGTAAGTAGTAGGATGTGCTATATATGTGCCATGCTTATTGTGAGTTTGTGACATCAAAATGAACCGTGAGCTGAATACAAAACATATATGCCGGACTATCCCTGTTCTAATGATTTTACATATGTTTATAAGCTACAATTCATTACAGTATTGTACAAAGTCGGTCGTTAGTTTGGCAAAACAAGTACATTTGTACTTGAATACCATTTTTAACCATCTCCTTGTACAATGACACAGTGGCCACATAAGAGGGGTTGACTATCCATAGAGGACAACTTTGTAGTATTATACTATCTTATAAAATCTGGCCTGGTAAGTGAAGTGGCTTTTGGTGGGTGTTGAATCAATCCGGAAAAAAATATTTTCCTCTTTACTTGGCCATCTGTCGGCCTCTAATTCGATATACTACAATATCCATCCATGATTTATGCTCGTCACTATAATTATCAATGCCAATGTATATATTGTTTGTTTGTTTGTTTGATGGTGTTTAGCGCCACTTTCAACAATATTTGAGTTATATTGTGGCGGTCAGTTTTATTGATGGAGCAAACCGGAGGACCCGGAGAAAACCACTGACATGTTGCAAGTCCCTGACCAACTTTATCACATAATGGTGTACACCTCGCCCTGATCGAGATTCGAACTCAGTAGTTATAGACACTGATTGTATATCCTGTAATATTCATTTCAAATAGTGTTACATATTATATTACTAATGGAGGTCTAATTTTCAGTTTTCATAATTGAATATCATTAGCTATATATACCACCGAAAATCAGATGTATATTTGATTGTGAAACCATTGCCGGAAAATCAGTACAAATAACTTTATGATTTATTTGACAACCCTCTAACCGTGATTATTGATAGTCCCAATTCCCATACAATAATACATTTTTTATAAGAATTAATTTCTCAGTAGAATAACTGCATCATGGTCTATCGTTGCATTACGTCAAAACGTTTGTAAACGGATCAAATCAATTCCAATTTATTGTCAATCTGGGATATATATCGTACACGTTCTAAGAACATTTTTTGCCAGATAGACATCGAATTTCATAATCAAATGTCTCCCTAGGATCATAAATAGAAGTTATTAATTTTGGATAACATTTTTTCCATCATGGAATTCAGTTACATTGATTTTATATGGTAAAAAGCGTAAAATAATTCGTCAAGCCATACGATATTGCCCACATGCAAAGAAGAAGAACGCCAATGAGAAATCGGAGCTGTCATATTTATCTTCAATTATATAATACGTAAAAAACATTTAGCTTAATGACTGGTAACTCTAGTTATTATTTTTATGCATCGGTCATGTTACGCCACTTAAATGTATTCTTTTGTGGGCGTTGGCCAAAACAAAAAGCAAGATATTGATCTACACTGACCATACGATCATGATGATTAATTTTTGAGAAACGAGAGAGAGAGAGAGAGAGAGAGAGAGAGAGGCCGAGACCGAGACTGAGACCGAGAGCGAGAGAGAGAGAGAGAGAGAGAGAGAGGGTACCTGTATAATAATATACACGTACCTATACATGTACATATGCCATAGTCACTGTTTATTGTTGTTATTGCTGTTCATTGGTGTTATTATTTAATTAGAACGAAATTGTAGATTTTTGGAAACATTAGTATCATTTTCATTTCTAGGTACCAATTGTCCAGCAGCACCAGCATGCGGAGATTACATATTACAACTCATGCGTTATTCTAATGCCTATACCCAGTACCGTGATTGTCTTGTCAGCTCAACTACAGACGCAAAACCTACACAAACAAGGCTACATCGCTCTTAGGTTGGAATCATCGATACAAAAAAGTCACGGTCATCATCACGAAGTGGTCTACTGTTACTATACAATTGTATATATATTTGTCTAAAATGACAACGGGTCTTTTTCCCTTTTACAGAGATGTTTCATTTCCTGTAACACCGACATCACTTTTACAAGACTTGAATGTGAGTAACACGGCAAATGTCTTATAATAAAATAGGAACAGCTTACCCTTCCTGAGCACCCGGGATCACCCCCCCCCCCCCCCCAATTTTTGGTTGTTTCCGTGTTGCAAATATTTGTAGTTTTCTGTATTATGTCTTCTCTACTGTTTATTTACAGATGATTGATTTCTATGTGAAAATTAAATTACTTTGAGAAACAATTGTGAAATTCATTTGAATAATTGGTTCAACATTTATAGGAGATTGCACAACGATGTTTGTTCTGTCGAAATGATAAGTGATTTAATTTAAGGATAATCGTTTTTGGTGAAATAGAAAGTGAAACTTTAGCTCCAAGTAAAATTATCTTTTAATCAAATCAGGTACCACTGGGTATAATAAGTAAATATCGCAGGTCAAAACTTTCATTGAATTACAAAATATGTCGATACAAATTTCAGAATGTCTTAAAATCGACCGTTTTTTAAATCCCAACCCTTAAATATATCTTTTAATCACAACATATAGCGGTGTGTATATCAGCTACAACCACCTTTACATACTTACAGACATGTTCTTGTATACAATTCATGAAGCAAATGTGAGCCATGGGTAAAATAAATCTTGAAATCACTATGATTGTTTCATTAAGATATATTTTATCAAGGGTCATGAGATATAAATAAAGCTATACAATCTTATTATTTGTAGTATTTTACAGATTTATATATCATGTAATTTTTGTTCAATTCAAACAATTTGGCGAAGCATTTGTTCTTCTAAATGCTTTGCAATACTGATTTAAATTATTTTAAATATACCAAACATATGTGTATATATTTGATCCGATTCCTCATCATGTGTTACAGAACATCGAGAGAGCATCAGGAGCTTGTAAGGTACAAGCCCTCTTCCAGCGGCATCTGATTGTTGTACCATAATGATGAAGGGATGGAGGTGAATTTCTGTATCGTTTTGAAGGAATGCCAAATGTCCTCATGGATAGAAATTAATTCGTGTTCCGCCAATTAAGCATCCTCTGAAATGGTCGTGAATTCGTATCTCGTTTTACAGAATTCCAAGCTTCACAACAATATTATAAGAACCGTTGTGGAAGTCCTTAATGAGCTAAAATTCGTTTATAGAGCTCGTCATGAATATAGCTATACCTTGACGTTCGTGTGTTTTATCTTCTTGCATTGAGCGTACTTGATGAAGGTTATTCCAGAAATGCGCCGTACGCATTGTTTGATGTCTACGTTTTTATTACCGGATGAACTAGTAGTTGATACGGAATTATTAGTAAATAAAGTTTTGTGACATAGAATAAGGACATAAAGACAGAATGATAACAAGAACAACAAAATCAATTAGTAGTCAAAAGAAAACGTTTATAAATGACAACCATCTAATAACATTATAACCATGATTAATTCCGGTATACATATATTTATAAATACTCCAATCGCATTAAAAAATTAATTGTCTGTTTATCTTTATTCCAAGTACAAATACTTTTTTTTTCATTTGCATGTTTATATGAGCAGGGGCGTAGCAGCCGTACCAATAATTTTGATTGGTACGGCATGCCGTGCCTAAAAAAAATAGAAAAAAAAAGTTATAGTTAATACACGAAATACGAGAAAATAGATAAATGTATTCTATGACAAACTGGAAAACCCACCTAAGTACGAGTTATCGAACGTAACCCGGTTTTTAAGGTAATCAATCCGGCATTGTTTTACTTTTTATCAATTAATAAAAAAAAAACATAAAAGCATTTGATGTAGATAAACAATGATCACATGTGGTCATGTAATAGATGATTACGATTATCTGAGCATGGACGAACTAAAATCAGCAATAATTAACAGAGAAATTAATGTTGTACGGCAATTATTTGCAACCAAGTTGCAGTCAATTATTTTGTCTAGTGCACACGATTATAATATTTCATCTACAAACAATGTTCAGGAGGATGCGTTATCCCAAATTTTGATTCCGGACGATTTAGTGCCGATAGAACCTAACAAACGATTTGTAGCTCTGAAGACCAAAGGTGATGGAAATTGTCTATATAATGCAGCTTCCCTTTGCATTACAGGTAATTCCATGATTTATAAGCCATTAACCATTTAAATCACTCATGAAGGGGGGGGGGGCATTTTCATGCTTTGGTCAAGAGAGAGTTTATTTTGTAAATTTAGATTTGATATAAGTTTTATTTTAGGCGAATAAAATATCATTAAAACTGTGGAATTGGATATATAAAAAAATCCCCCATCCCCCGTAGTAACAGTCACATGAGCACCTCGGTATTTCTTGAAAAGCAGAGGACGCTTACCCTTCCGGGTGCACCCGTTCCGTGTTCCTAATTTTTTGTTGGAGTCTGAGTTGCTCATTTATCTTTGGTTTTTTGAGTGTGTTCTTTTTGGTTGTTTTCTGTTGTTTGTAGTAATTGTCCGTTTTATCTACCTAGTCTTTGTCTCCTGATTTATGTTTTTGAATACTATTCTAATCTTGTTTCCCTTTATTTCACTTTCATCAAACATTAACATAACTAAAATGTAAAGACTATTTGATTTTGCACAACTCATAACGTAACGTTTAAATCGAAAAAAAAATATGGTAATGTTATGACCTTCGGATAGTCTAAAATAAAGTCTTGGAAATGCCCCCAGATAGCACAGAAATGCACCCTTTTTAAAAAATGTTCGTGGGGGAGTATGCCCCCAAACCCCCTAGCAAGGCGTCCGTTCTGCCGTACCAATATAAATTCCGATGCTACGCCTCTGGTGAGAGGATAATACCACTGAGTATTAAAAATGAAATATTTCTTAAAACATAGAAAGTTCAGCTATCTCTACAAGTGGAAACATTTCTGCAAGTTTGATCACAGCAAAAATAATTAATTAAACCGGCGATATCAAATTTAGTGCACACGACCCGTTACTGGAAAAATTTTCATCAGGTAGGCCTACGTTCAAAGCCAAATAATTTAAAAGATTTTGAGAGCGAGATATCTAAAGGGAATAAACATGCCTGAGGGAGGTGAACCTTATATGTTTGTGCACTTTTGTTCGGCTTATACATATATATATATAAGTAATATAAATAAATCAAATATGTCTGCACGCATTAGACAACCTTTAATTACTGGTTCTGGTCCAACTCGTATTCAAAAACTTTATATGACTATTTCCCTTCCTGAATCAATAGGGTTAGGGTTATGGTGTTTAACGCCACTTTCAACAACATTTCAGCTATATTGTGGCGGTCAGTATTATGGGTTGCTGCAATCGGAGTACCCGGAGAAAACCACCGACTCACAACTGCCTGCATAGTTGCAAATTCAACTACCATACGATCACGGCCACGACAGCTTCTTAAATCAATAGAAATTACTTTAAAAATAAGATTTATATCGTCTATAATCTAAGTATATTTCTTATTTTTTTGTAGACTATTTTATCAATATTTCATTTGATACCATTGACTTTTCTGTCCAACATTTAAATAATATCTACAATTCTATCTCATTTAATTGTTTTCGCAGCTTCGCCAGTATATGAAAATGAATGGAAATCAATCATTGTATTTCAATCCACTATTTCTTTAGAAATGCCGTACCAAGTCAGGACCATTGCGGTTTTCCAGTTTCCCGGTTGTTGACTGATTTTGTCTGTTTATTGAATTATGAGTTTTGAATTTCCCTTTGGAAGATTGCTAGAGTGTTCGGTAATTTTGTTATTACTCTTATTTATAACTTTTAATTAAATATGAATTTATGTCCGCCTGTGAGACCCTACTGCCTGGCGTAGATATAAACTATCTTTTATTATTTAACAGTTACTATATGTAGTCCGGAAATTATCACTGACAATGTTTGAATTAATTCGTCTATTTTTAAGCATGTCTCCATCTAAGAATAATGAAAAATAAAGAAAAAGTTATTTAACTTATGTCACCAATTCACTCAATATTTTGTTATATGACGTATTTTGAGTAAAAATAAAGGTGTATTCAAAAACAAGTGTTTATTTATGCTATTTTTGCTATTATGCCCATATTAAAATCAATATGGTCACATTTTGCTTACTAATAAAGTATTGTAAAAAGGTTGGATATCAGAACACATATCTGCTGTGAACATGCTATTTGTAATAAACTATATAGCACAATGAAAAATATTGGATCTCCTCTACATTATGTTATTTAATTTTTTTTTATGTGTAGCCTAGTGTCAATTTTTTGTTAATTTAGTTTTAAATTAACCGCGCTCCAAATCACAATTCCAAGAACGACAACTCTTGTTGAACTTCAAAATTAATCAAATTTTACTTATTTCAAGGTTGTAAGCTAATATCGTGGTGGTCAGTATTATGGGTTGATGAAACCGGAATACCCGGAGAAAACCACCGACTTGCTGCAAGTCACTGACAAACTTTATCACATAATGTTGTATCGAGTACACCTCAACTCAGCGCGATTTGAACTCACGGCTGCTTACATAGTAGCAAATCCAACTACCATACGATCATGGCCACGACCGGCCTCTTGAATCAATATAAATTACTTTAAAAATATGATTTATATCGTTTATAATTAAGTATATTTCTTATTTTTGTAGACTATTTAATCAATATTTCATTATCTCATTTAATTGTTTTCGCAGCTTCGCCAATATATGAAAATGAATGGAAATCAATCATTCTGCCTATAACATTAAAGTATTATTTTTGTTTGTCTGTGACTGTGAGACCCTGCTGCCTGGTGTAGATATAACAGATCTTTTATTATTAAATGAAACGTACCTAACAGGTATTATATGTAGTTCGGAAATGATCACTGACATATTCAATATTATGAATTAATTCTTCACATCTCATCCAATATGGTATTAATGTCTCGTAACATATGCGGAGTACAAGAGTTTACCCCGTTTTTGTTTTTGTTTTGTTTTTTTGTTTTTTTTGGTGGGGTCCGTATTGCTCTTCTTTTTAATTTTTGTGTTATCATATTATGTATCTTTACGTTCTGGATTCCATGTTGTGATGTCCGTTGCGATTTCCGAATAAAAACGATGTTCGGTTCGTCTTTACCTCCAGTTGTATATAGGAAGGACCATGCATTTTTTCCGTTATTTGTGTTTGTTTGCAAATAGTGTTGTCCAACGCATATTGTGTTGTGTTTTTGATTTGTTTTTCTTCGTCTTGTTGCCAGTTTTTCTGGATTGTCCATTTTTGATTGCCCCTTCGGTGTTCGTTTATTATCTACACATTTCGAAAAATCAAGAGTTTCTGCTGACAGGTAAGTTTTTTTTTCAAAAGCTTACAATAAATAAACATTTGCATAAGTAAGCAACGACCGTCCGACTGTTTATGAAGTACAATGCAATACGTCAAAATGATATCGAATGCATATTTGAAACAACTTCCATGTTTTTCGCGTTAGGTTTGTTGAATGCCCTTGTGAAGAAACCGGAGTATCCTGAGAAAAGCACCGATCTTCCACAGGTCACTGACAAACTACATCACATTATGTTGTATCGAGTACACCTCGCCATGAACAGGATTCGAAATCACAATGTTAGTCGTAGTAGGCGCTGATTGCATAGGTAGTTATAAATCCAACTACCATACGATCCCTGTTAATGCTGTAACTGTTATCTTGGCTGTTCAATTCGTCTTCCGTATATGTCCTCAAGTTTTGTATGTCATATTTGTCTTTCATTAAATTCAATGTTCAACATGTTTCAATATTTTGTTTTTAATCACAACTTACGCGGGGTCATTAATTACTGAAAATTTGAATGGTATGTCATACAAAGAAATGTAAAACTAATGTTAAGAAAATAAACGACATGAAATCGGTAATAACGATAACAAGTTTTATCAATTCAGCAGCATTAATCTTCCATAGAAAATATAATTACACAGACAGATAATATGTCTTTTTCGGTCCAATTAGGGACAATATGATACTACCACCATGTTACATGCGTGTCCTGAATCTTTTCTGCAATAGATAAATGACTTTTCACACGCATAACTTCAATTGAGACCAAAAATAGACATTTGTCTTAAAGATTGAGAGATTCAAAACAGTTAACTACACGATTTTTTCCTTCTGAGAAGAACTCAGTGTACTGACGTCAGAAGAAATTTCAAATGCAGAGCCGGTAGAGTTTCTAAATTAACGCGACATTATAGACGGTTCAAAACCTACCGGTAGTAGTATTGGTTCTGTGTCCTTCTGAACTCGGTGTACTGACGTCAGAAACGATTTTCAAGTGCAGAGACGATAAAGTTTCCAAATTAATGCGGCATTATAGACGAAACAAAACCTAGCGGAAGTAGTCTTGATTATGTGTCCTTCTGAGACGAACTCGGTGTACTGACGTCAGAAGACATTTTCAAGTGCAGGGATGATACAGATTGCAAATCAAAGCAACAACATAGACGAAACAAAACATACCGGAAGTAGGCTAAGTCTTGATACTGCCCCTGTATATTTCACCCATAGTAATTGAGATTAGATAGATAATTATCAAGCCATATATTTATATATTACAAAAGTATAAGTAAAACCTAGAAATCAATAAAACTCAAATTGGTTCACTGAATTATTTATTTTAGTGAGGTTCGTGTTGCCGGATCTTTTGTAGATCGTTGTTTGTTCTTTTGCCCTTTTTTCTTTTGGCCTTCATGTTATCTGTCCTTCAATAATTTACGGATTGTGATTACTCCTTTGTTATCTCCTAACTCTTCTTATGCAGTCATAACGAGTAATTCTATGATGTTTTAGAAATTAAATCACTTATAAAACGCTGCATCAGAATAATGTAATGTATTAGAAAATCATAGAAAAGTAATGTCGAATACCTCAGTACAAAGTATATGATTGATTGATTGATTTTTGGTGTTTAGCGCCACTTTCAACACTATTTCAGCTATATCATGGCGACCAGTTTTAGTGGTGGAGGAAGCCGGAGTACCCGGAGAGAACCACCCACCGACCATGGGCAAGCAACTGGTAAACTTGATCACTTGCGGCCGCGAGTCGAGTGCACCCTTTTTGTAATTTACAAAGCCGGGCGCGAACCCACGCCGTATTGGTGATAGGCTTGTATGAGTTGTTAGATCCAGCGACCTAACTCATTGAGCCACCCGGGCCCCCACAAAGTATATGTGTTGAAGTTTAAGTGAATGGATTAAATCTCTTGCTTCTCATAATAACCATCCAAAATGATTCATGCTAAGATGATTACAATAACCTTTCATGTGTTTTTCTTCGTGATACTTCTATCATAAGAAAAATGCATAATATCCATTCCTGATCATTCAGCTCAATATAAACTCTAAGTGTAAAAATCTTCAGCCAGCTTTCGCATAACAAATCAGATATCCATATACCAATAACAGGTAAATCATTTAAAGCCCTTCCGGAATATCTGTTAATTTCCGATGTGTTATCGTGGATTAATCTTATAATGTTGTTGTTTTTGTTGTTGTTTTTTTTTTGCAGATCCAGGACAACTCTAAGATTAGTAAGAGTGGAGACAACTATGTGTCTTGCCGATAACATTATCATTTAAATAAATATTATAATGTGATGTTCTGTGTTTCTTGTTGAGTGTGTTAATCCCGCCACTATTTATTGAAGTACCTGTACCAAATCAGGAAAATGAGAGAGGTCATGTATTTGTGTTAGGGGTTAGAGGTCATGTACTTGTGTGTTAGGGGTCAGAGGTAATGTATTTGTGTGTTAGGGGTCAGAGGTCATGTATTTGTGTGTTAGGGATATCGATTTTGCCTCTTTCTACGATTTTTATATTTTATTTTGGCACTGTTCTAATTGTGTGGTATTTTTATTTTTTCCTTTTAATTTTATCACGAAAGGCAAACCAAGCGTTCGGAAAACACCTCAATTATATGATTGAAATAATTGATGCACAAGCTTACAAGAGATCCTGTATTGCTCACCAGCTTATCACCCCTATAAAATACTAGTAGCAAATTACTGGATAAACACGAACAGTGCTTTATAATGTAGTAACAAATTACCATGTATGTACATGTATGGGTTAAATAATGTTTGTTAATTCTAAGAGTTTTTATTATTGCTTCGGGTCTTTCGCTAAAAACGAAATTTGTTGTGGCCACCATCTTGGGTTTCTATTCCTCATGAAAAATGACAACTTTGTAAGGAACAATTCACAAATAGCTTAGGCTATAACTTGTTTGCAGTTTCAATGAAACAAGCTTTAATTTCTCTTCACACGTGGTCCTTTATTAAATAATAGGTCACACAGCGGCGGTCATCTTTAATTTCCTGTCCACATAAAAACAATACCATCTTTGTATTGGAGTATTCAAGGAGCACTCAAGGTCCATTTATATATATATGCGTTCAATCATGTTTGATATGTCTTAAAAAACAGGTTTTATAAATTGTCCTACAGCGTCTAGACTAGGCGTTAGAATAATGTATCCAAGTGGGCAAGCCTTTTTATTGTAACTCGAGACTCACTTGAGTCTATATCTGTACTAATTGGTTATAGCATATGTGTTGAATATCGCATGATTGTTTATATAGAGTTTGAATTCAGTCCAGCATTTTCTGAGAACGTTTTTTTTTATTCATTTTTTCGTATATAATCGTCAGTGACAGCCATATTGTGTTTCAGATCGACACAAAACAGTGCATTTTACTGTGTACCAACCATAAATGTTTCTGCCAATGTTTAATTCAAATTTTTCAGTGGTTTTAGAAATAATTCAAATCATTTTTCTAATATGGTCCTAATGTTATACTTCGTCCTGTTGTGTTTGCAATCTTGGATTTCTGATGCAGTCATAAACATATCTCTGTAATAGACCGATATTGTTTTTGTAGCATCTGTGTAAAACACTGAAAATGCTTTTTATTTTTCAATAAGGTCCTATGTGTATGAGGATAGTCTACAAGTGATGTCAATAGCTCATATGGTCTTTCATGCGTGGCCGTGATCATATGGTAGTTGAATTTACAACTACCTATGCATCCAGTGCCTATCACCACTGATGTTGTGAGTTCGAATCTCGATCAGGGCGAGGTGTACAACAGTATGTGATATAGTTTGTCAGTGACTTGCGATAGGTCGGTGGTTTCCCACGGGTCCTCCGGTTTCCTCCACCAATAAAACTACAAAGCATACCCATAAAACTAAATATCGAGTAACACGAACCCCACGAAACCCGGGGTGAACTCAGGTGCTCCGGAAGTATAAGCAGTTCCTGTTCCACTATTTTCACCCGTCGTGTTAATTTAGTTACAAATCCAGTGATAAGTCATGAATGAGAAAAGAACCGGGAAATGTTTACAAGTGGAACATTTCAGTGGTCATTTGTGACACAGATATTCCACAACGATGACTTCAACTTAAGCAAGTTGTTAATTTAGCATTATTTTGTTCACATTATTCCTACCAGGAAATAAGCGTTTGATCATATTAAGACAGTTTCATTCCGTCATCATATATTTTGTGTCTGTTTCTTGCTTGTTTTTTTATTTTATTTTATTATTAAAATGTAGAATCTTAATTCATAAGTTTTTACAACAAATCATGTTAATTGATATATTTTGCTTTGGTTATTGGGATTTGTTTTTAATCTTAATGGGATCTGTTAGTACCTCCATGATGCAGGTTTGTTGATTACTTCTGCTGTTTCTCTCTGGTATACGGGCCGTTGGTCTCAAATGTTTCCATCTGACTGTCAAATTAAGTGCTACATGTATCTGTATGTCATCTTTCAGTTGGTTGTTGGTTGACCTTTGTCTCACTTTGTGGTCTCTTGTCTATCTATGGTGCGAGTAGAATGGTTTATCTTGCTCTTGGTCCTCTTGAAAAATAAGACAAACATATATAGTAGGATTATATCATGTAAATCTATATAACTATGTTTCAGATTATATGCTTAATAAATGCAGCCGTGTATCACTGTTATGACAATCTCAGATTGTTTTAGAATCAGGATTAGGGAATCAAACTCATGATTCATTTGATATAAAACCACAATGTTTCACTATTTAAGTTTACAAAACTGACAAAAGTTATTCATTACCATCCTTGTATTAAGTGTTTAAAATAAACTTTACATAAGCCAAGGGAGAAAACTCCAACTCCAAGAAATATCATTTAATAAGGAAGGTAAAGGGAAAATATTCGTAAACGTATACAGATTAAGAAAACGACCTTTTCACCTTTAATGGGGGTATATTACTTTCTAAAAAATGTCACTAAATTTTACACAACAAAATAAATTGACCTGAGAGACTCGTTTTCAAAAAGAAATTTGATTACATTAAAGACTGTTTATCGACTTGTCAAGTCCAACTGGAAAAAAAAGTAATCTGATTTTTTTTCACTGTGTAAAAAAAACCAAACATAACCATCCTTTAGAACATAGCAAGTACTTTTTTGCCTTATTTAATCATTAAGACCATGGATTTTCCCCATTGTTCCCCAAGGCAAAATTCTATCGTCTTGATTACTTTACAATTATCTAAGTTTGTAAGAACATAATAATCCCTATCTTCATGATAAATACTCGCTTCGCTCGTACTTATTTAATGTTGTATAATGTAAAATGTATTTGTATTGTAAATCCTATAAGTTGTATTTGCTTATGGAATAAAGAATTATATATTATTCATGAAGACATGGTTTATCATGTTCTTACATATACTAAGAGTTAAAAGGCAAGTAATTGTTTTTCAAAGATTATATAATAAATCAAACAGACAAAATACAATGTCATTTTAAGTACCTGTTTGGTAAGTATTATTTATGGTATCAATATTTAGCTACCATGAAATTCGAACAATGTGTGCGAAAGAAAGGAGAAGATATTGAAGCAAATATTTTCATATCGAATACATCCTAAAAAAAGTTTTATCAAAAACACACATTAATTTATTGTCTCAGTTAAACGATCAACGCCTTGATTCTGCATATAAAAGGTATTGTGAACACGAAATATCCCTCATGTGTAATAAAAAAAAAAATCTTCGCCATCTTAGGAAGTTTGATTCAATGTGCAAAACATAAATGAATTTTCCCGCGGTTCGGTAGTAATAGCGGGAAAATGTATGTATTAACGGTATGTTCCGTGAATATGACCAATCGGGTGGACCCGATAGAGGTATTTAACATAGTTTGTACAGGTAGAGTAATGTCTAGCCTCCGTTCCATGGTGTACATGTCAAAAATGGACGCCGACATTCAACAACAAATTAGGCATGAAGTTGTTAACGCTGTGACTCAAAGTCAAAATTCATTAATGTCTCAGTTGAAGGATTTAATTTCTAATGAAATGGGAAAGGTGCAGGACCAGCAACAGAGGCTAGCAGAAACACAAATTACAAAAATTGAAGCGACGCTGTCGGGCGGACATAAGTTCAAACGCCGGGGAAACGAGGAACAATTTAAACACAACAACAAAATTTTAAGCAAAATCAAAGAGGCTGATAACGCGTTGGATATGAACAACCCATCACCGGAGGGAATTTCGAAAGCAAAGGAAAAACTCTCAGAAGGTATGAGTCTTCTTAATCATAGACAGAAATTAATCAAAATCGCAGATTCTTCGGAACTTGGATGGAGAGTGGTACAGGAGTACGAAGCAAACCCGCTTGCAGATGATTCGGACGACGAGAAAAAGTTGTTTAAGGCCGAGTCAAGGGCAGAAAGAAAAGTGAAAGCGGAGAAATCGAAGAAGACGAAACGAACACACCCTTATGTTACACCTGCAACAGATAAATTTACACAAGGACAGAAACCAGGCAGATGTTTCAATTGTGGAGTAAAGGGTCACTGGAAGCAGGAATGTCCTGATCTCAAGAAGAGGGATAAGATAAGTATTTAAGATAATAATAAGTTTGAATTTAGTTTTAGTAGTCAAACGGATAATTCATTACAACTGAAATCTGTCATAGTAACTCCTGTCAATAGCTTGAGAAATCATATTGACAAATGGAAAAGCATCGAGGCGAATCCGTACATTTTAAATGTCATAGATCAAGGTTACAAGTTGCCATTTAAAACACTACTTATAAACATTTCATTAGATAATAACAGGTCAGCTAAGGACAATAAAAGTTTCGTTTCAGATGAAATCGACAAATTATTGATGAAAGGGTGCATTTCTAGGGTAGAATTAAAAACACACGTCGTTAATCCATTAACTGTAGCAGGAAATAAAACTAAGCTGCGATTGGTATTAGACTGTCGTCATATAAATCTACATTTATATCAATTCAAATATATGCAGATGCTACTGTAGCTAGACAAATGTTTTACAAAGGAGATTTTTTGTTTTCCTATGATCTCAAGTCAGCATATCACCATATTATGATACATCCTATGGATAAAACGTACTTAAGTTTTCAATGGGAATCCAAGTACTACGTGTTTAATGTTTTATGTTTTGGTTTGGCAACAGCAGGTTTTATTTTTTCAAAGGTTCTCAGGGAACTAATTAAATACTGGCGATCAAAGAGCATTAGAATTATAATTTATCTTGGCGACGGAATGGGTGGGGCTGACACATTTGAGAAATGTAACGAGGTCAGTCTGGTAGTAAAAATTTATCTCTTTAATTTTGGCTTTATTATTGCCGAGGAAAAGTCTAACTGGAATCCAGTACAAGCGAGTATTTGGCTAGGTTTGATATGGGATACTGTCGTGGGAAAAAATCGAATTACTCAAGACAGAATTGATAAGATTCTTTCTTGTTTATGATACATTTGTAGTAATCTGCAAACTACCAGAGTGATTCCTGTTAGATTACTAGCTTCAGTGATAGGACAGCTTATTTCAACACAAGCTGTGTTGGGTAAGTCGGTAAGACTAAGGACTAGATACGCTTATGATTGCGTATTGGATAGGTTATCTTGGGATTCACCTATATGGCTTACTCATGAAGCAGAAGGTGAACTCAGATTCTGGTTGGAAAGTATAGAAAAAATGAACGCTGAAGGTTCATATTTTAGTCAATTGACTGTTGAAGCATGTAAGGCAAACATGTTTTTGGACGGCTCCGGGGTTGGCTATGGTGGATATATAGCCAAGGAGGCGGGTAAATCGATGTTAGGTGAAGTATATGGTGCATGGGATGGATCAGAGGCATGTATGAGTTCTACTTGGAGAGAACTAGAAGCAGTAAATCGGGTGTTAAAGAGTAATGCTGAAAGTTTAATAGGAATGAGCTTGAAAGTATATACAGATAATAAAAACGTAGAAACCATACTAAGGGTAGGTAGTAAGAAAACATATTTACATGATAAGTGTATGGATATTCAGGAGACTTGTGTAGAAAATGATATTTCGGTATCATCACAATGGATACCAAGAGAGAGTAACAAAGAGGCTGATAGCCTTAGTAGAATGAACGACTGCGATGACTGGGGTATACAGACATGGGTTTTTATGTTATTATATGAAGAATGGGGTCCGCATACATTCGACCGTTTTGCAACTAACTATAACAGAAAATGTGATAGTTTTAATTCAAAATTTTGGTGCAGCGGAAATAGTGGCATAGATACGTTTAGGTTCAGTTGGTCATCAGATAATAACTGGTTAGTTCCACCTCCATGTCTAGTCACAGAAACTGTAAACAAGTTAATAAGAGAGAACGCTACGGGTACATTATTAGTCCCGGAGTGGAAATCGGCTCCATTTTGGCCAATTATACATACTGGTTTTAAGTTCAGGGCATTTATAAAGAATGTCAAGGTTTTCAAATGTGATAACATAACACACAGAGGGAGAGGTAGAAACGACGTATTTAGAGCCGCATCAGAAATTTTATTTTCTAGCTTTGCGTTTCGAGCCATGTACTTGTTATTTATTATTGTTCAATTTCTGTTTTTGTAGGCATCCGTTTGAGTGACCAAATTAAGGATGATGTACAGAAAACTGGTGTTACTGATGTTCCGGAACTCAATGTTTTGATAGAACTTATGTCAAATTACATTATTAACTCTAGAAGTGACAATACTGCAAAATCTTACTGTTATTCTTTTAACCGTTGGTCTTCTTTTGCAAAGAAACATGGTTTCGATGTTTTGCCAGCTCAGCCAGTACAGATTGCTCTTTTTATTACACATTTGATGGACTCTGGAGCTACACACAATACAATAAACTCTATAATATACAGTATTAAATGGGTACATGGGATGTGTAATAAGAACGATCCAACTAACAATTCTTATATAGTGTCTTTGCAAGAATCTGCCAAGAGGGCTGTTCGTCCTTTGAAACAGAAAAAAGATCCTGTTTCAATTGAGATGCTTTTAGAACTTTGTAATATGTACTTAGGTAATAATGATTTGTTGGTTGTAAGAGATCTTACTATGATTTTGTTGAGCTTTGTGGGGTTTCTACGTTTTGATGAAGTCAGTTCTCTTTTATGCAGTGATGTAAAGATTGAGTGTGATTATTTATTTCTTTTTATTCGCAAAAGTAAGACCGACCAATATCGTAATGGGAACGAGGTTTTGATTGCTAAGGGCGAAACTATCGCTTGTCCATTTTCTATGTTTAATAGATATGTTGAGTTGTCTGGTGTGAATTTAGATTCAGATTTTTACATAGTTAGGCCTATTTTTCGTTCTAAAGGTACTTGCAAGTTGATTTACAAAAATAAAAAGCTAAGTTATACAGCAGCCAGGGAGAGTATTGTTTCTAGATTGAGACTTGTTTCTAAAGGATTAAGACTTGGTCTGCACTCTATGAGATCAGGTGGAGCGACAGCAGCAGCCAATTCTGATATCAATGACAGGGTATGGAAGAGGCATGGTCGCTGGAAGAGTGACAGTAGTAAAGATGGATATGTTGTCGATTAAGTTGACAAAAGGCTGCAAGTGTCTAAAAATCTTGGTTTGTAGTTTTCTACTTCATCGGTTCCCCCAATATTTGAAAGTTTTCTATCGTACTCTGCGGGCTAGTCGGCAAAATGATTTTTGTTGTTAATCTTATTTCATACCAGTGTATGTGCGATGAAGGCATCAGTTGCGATCTGTCGATCTGTTATATTGTGTATAAGCGATAAAGGCATCGCTGGCGTAACGTCACTTATAGGAGTTAAAGTGAATACTCAAGTTTTGATTGACTCGATTCGATATCATGTTTCTGTTTCGTTTAATCATATCATAAAACGAGTTCGAAAACGTGTTCCAGATTTTGTTAAAAGAAACACAACTCTGGTCAAACATACGATTTGATTTTATGCTGCTTGCGGCTCAAATATTGCCCGACTGAGTTACTCTGTCACAATAGGGAGACTATATCGAGATGGTTAATATTCCAATACACCGTATCAAGTGGAGCCGTATGCTACAGATAACATTCATCATAACCAATTGCCTAAATTGACTAGGTGTAAATTAATGCCATATACATTTAAAGTAATTTAAGTATCCATAAAGTTTTAATAAACAAATTAAAATTAATTAAGGTTGTGCAACACACAGTCCTCGCGTATTTATACTGAGTAGAGCAAATACTATGCAAAGTTCACGATTTTAAGAGAAAAGGAAAAATAATTGACAGCAAATACCAGGTCGGATAAAATTGATTGCTATGTGTTGCTCTACCCCTTAAAATCGTGAACTTTGAATAGTTTTTGCTCTACTTGGTTTACATATTTAGTATTTTACCTTGTGATTATTGTGAAAGTTAATGTTATTCTGGATGGTAAATGATCCGCAAACCATTAAAAAAGTGAGTACTTATTTCTTCAGTGACGTGATATGGACCACAGGATGAATTGCCTTATAAACATACTGGTAGTAATTGTTTTGTTAAATATGCACTATTATATTAGCACTCCATTATATATTAACATTTTGGAAATAAATTTATTACATTTAACAATTTGTTTTGAAAAAAAATGTAATTACTTTATTGAAAGTTTACATTTTATTGATTTAATTATAAATTATTTTGTGATGTTTATTTTTTGAATGATGTGATATGATATTTTGATATTTATTTCAGGGGTATCTATGGATGTCCTTATCACTGTTCTTTCACTTTGAGATTACTTAACATTTAGCTGTATTTTACTGAAATGTCGGTGAGTATCCTTTCATCAGCATTATTCGTTATTTCCGTTGTAGTTATCTTGTAATCTATTGTGTGTGAACGTGTTGTAAATTTTTCTTCCTGTGAAAAGTATATTTATCTATAATGGTCTATCCTCTTGGAAAGTTAGATTACGAAAAAAAAAGTGTTATGGTGTTTAACGCCACTTTCAAAAATATTTCTGCTATAGCGTGGTGGTCCGTTTTACCGTTGGAAGAAACCACCGACCTGTCGCAAGTAACTGACAAACGTTATCACATAATATTGTAATGAGTACACCTCGCCATGAGCAGGATTCGGACTCAAAATATTAATCGTAATAGACACTGATTGCATAGGTAGTTGTAAATCCAACTACCATACGATCACGACTACGACAGTCCCCTGGTGTATTCAGTAAATCAGGTAGGATCTGAGGTCTTTTTAAACAATTTTCGTTAATGGCATATTCGTGGGCGCTTAATGATTCAAGTCAATCCCACTGGTCAATAAATGAGGACAGGTGTACTTTTACAACCTGATTATAGAATATGTATATACATTTGTATATATACATTTGACCATTAGTAAGTAGCTCATCTTAAGCCAATATTTAAGACAGTGTGACTGTAAATAAATCAAATGTAGTTTCAATGTTCTTTGTACAAAAATATTAGTGTTAATAGATAGTTTCAATAGTTTTAAATAAAAATGATAAATATTTGTATATGTCTTTTGAATTTATCATGAAAATGTTTGAAATCTAGGTGCCAGTTCTTTTATGTCGGTCAAAACAATTACATCAATTAATGAAAGACCAGACCGATGAAAAGAACGGTTAACATAACATTTATTTTGTCGTATTTTTTTTATTTTGTTGAAAACTGTTTATTTGTGTATCCTATCAAGAAAGGGGTTTTAAATCTATTCAAGAAATTAAATATATAAATGGATTATAGTTGATGTAAAGTTCCTAACCTTGGAACCGTCTCAATTAGGAATGTTGTATTTGTTCATACTTTTATTAACATTCAAAGCATTTATTAAAACGGCTATCTAGGAAAAATAGGGTTTTTTTTCTCGGCATCATTTGTTTCAAGGTAAGAAGACACATGGTTTATTTTACAGTAAAACAAAATATTATGAAAAAAAAACACTAAAATTACTTACTTTGATAAATAGTGTTGAAGTTACAAGCGAGAGTGTTAGACCGCATCATAACGGTCGGGTACTCGGATGATAAGACTATATGTTTACTGAGATCTAGTAAATAACATAATTATTATTGTTTATAGCCACAAAATTGTTGATAAAATGGAATTGAGGTAAATTATACACTTTGATTGCTAAACAGAAGGAGGCATCATTTAACACATTTTTCACCCTCCAGAGTATGACACAGATTCTGTGTGATAAGACTCATTCTCCCTCATTCACTGGGGTCAATATTAAAATTGAATAAAAGCTATTTGAGTTTGAATGTGGAATCAAACATACGGACGTGATGCTCATAATATATTTACACGATTTTCAAGAGAGTGATATGTTTGATCAATTCATAAAAAAAACATTGCTAAACGGTAATAAAAGTAACCATTTACAATCGAATATACTTGTCCAACCCTGAAATTTATTCTTATTTCCCATATATTTAACAGAAATCAGTGACGCTCGTGAACCTTTTATAGTACTTGATAGTAATATTGAATATTCTGACATTCATTAATCACACAATCCCACACTTAACAATTCCGACAAGATACCAGGTCAAAGTTCACTGCCAAATTTTTATCTTTGAAAATTTCGGGGAACTTTATTATTATTTTTTTATATTAAATTATACACCGAATGTTATACGATTCCTAAATCATTTAAAACCAAAACAAAAGCTAAAAATACCCGATTAAGAAAATAAAAAAAGCATGTGCCGACAACGAGAACGCGGTTGGAATAGTACCTGGAGTGGTGTATTCCCCTGTACGCGTACGGTCCGACCGTATGAGTATACTCATATGGTCTAGTACGAGCTGGACCATACGGGTATTTAGACCATATGGGTTTTTACAATACAAACATTATATCATACTCTTTTATTGAGTTTTAGAAATTACATTTATCATAATTATTATTACTTTAAACAAAACACCATCACCTCATGAAAAGTAAACAGTTTCTGAACTATAATTTTAATTGTCTACCTGAATCACATTTTCGCACAATCGTAACAACTCGGCCATTCTCGCTACCCTGCAAATAACCTCGTACGTAGTAGGCGGATAAATAGAACTACTTTTCACATGTCAGTTACATGAAAGTTTGATAAAGTTATATTTTAAAGAATTTTCTATATTTCAATTATTTTCATGAATAAAAGTTAAAGTTTTAATTAGTTTTGCATGATTAGATTTTACTTAGTATGTCTTCCATATTGGATTTTCGTGGACTATATTTTTGTGCAGCTTAACTTCCGGCAAACAATTTAAGAAGAATTTCTACTATCTACATACGAGGTTATTTGCCGAGTAGCGAGAATGGCCGAGTAGTTAGGATTGATTTTCGCATGCACGCCCAGAGTGACACTTGCTGCTACAAGGAACGCCGGACTTTCTACACTTACATGTTTTATTCATGCATGTTCCCTTGCATTTATATTTAAATTATGAGGTACTTATATTGCTGGAATCTAGCTGAATCAGTTTTCCCATTCATTAAAACATTAGTAATTCTCTCGGTCTTCTCACGAGTAAACAGTTGGTTTGATGGTTTTTGTAATAAAGTTCCTAAATATGCTTCAAATGTTTCTTGCCACATTCTGTTTACTGACGATTACTTTAATAACTTTATTCAATTTCAAACTATTTTGTTAACTGCGAGTGAGCAGAATTCACTTATTACGAACATACTAAATTCAGGACATGTAAGTTTGTAATAGATTAAATTATACTTATTTCTAAATTGTACAATTGCGATAATTAAAATATATTTTAGATTCGAATAACGTTGATCTGTAAAATATTTTTGAAGCCTCGATAATCTCTTGAAACTAGGCAGACCGTACGCGTA
>MJUT01009448.1:573-18003 GCA_002080005.1 Gigantidas platifrons | reverse complement strand
TCTCTCATTAATGTTAACGGTATAGCTCTCATTAATGTTAACGGTATAGCTCTCATTAATGTTAAAACAATTTTGGTATTCATAAGGTGATAGCTCAAGTAATCTTATTAACATAGTCTGGTTTTATAATGATTTATAGATCATTTATTTGGGAGAGTTTGGTGGTAGCGTATACACGCATTGGTGAAAATAATTTTTAGATTAAGAAAAAAATACGTGGATTCAATTTTCAGAGCCTCTATGTGTTTACATGTTGAAATATGACAGTCCGGAGAGAACCCAAACTATAAATATACAAACAGAGTCTGTTGTTTCAAACATTTTTAAAATATGGCACCACATGGGGTATCTGAACTTGGTATGCGTAGCAAGCGGTCGTAACCTCATTATCTTTGTCTGGGCCGATGTTCTGAAAGATGACAGGTCCAACTTAGACCGATCCCACTTCACACCGTGATGTGTGGTTGCCCTATGAGTCTCTGTATATGATGTATGCATCAGTATAGCGTTAAAAATGCCTTCAGCAGACCATTGCTCTGCCATCTGCGTTGGAAATGCAATGTCGACTTTCATCTGAGAAGATGATTTTTAATCACTGCTGATGCACTAGTTTTTACGTTGTATAGACCACTGTTCACATTTGTGGCGATCACGAACTGTAAGGATGGGTCATGTGGCCGGACGACGACATCTAATGTTGTTGGCTATCAATCGAAGTCTGACCGTATCATCACTAATTGGTCTCTGGTGGTTGCTAATTGTCTGTCGTGATGCTTGCTGGACTCTAGTGAATCGATTATTCATATGCTGTCGAAAGATGTAGCTATCCTGACGTGGCGTTGTAGCTCTAGGATGACCACTACACACTCGGTTATTGGTACTGTTTGTGGCGTTATTGCGTTCCCGTAGACATTGCATGGTGACTTCATTACAATTAAATGCATGTGCAACAAGTTGAGGCTGTTGCACAGCATGCCATCGTCCAATAGCTTGTTCTCGTTGTTCAAGACTTAGTCGTAGCATTCGTCTCGAGTTCAATAGCGGTACTGACAACTTGTGAATTAATCACTAACTATGTGTGATGGAAACGGGTTGTGTCATAGATATGTTATTTTGGTCTGTTATCTTTTCTACAAATAAAAGTGCTTTTTATCTAATTATCTAATATCGTGACATAATACTGTGTGCAGTTATTGTATGTATTAATACTACAATATATCTTGGATCGAAGTTGTTGATGGTATTTTTATACGCCAGTAAATAATTACATCTTACACAAAGTGTTTGTCATGTTCGGCATGAGAGACATTTTAAAAAAGGAGAATTTACAGTTAATTTGACTGTGGAAAATCTTATAAACAGTCTTTTAAGTAAATCCATAAATTATTGAAACGACAAATTTATATCTTAAGAATATGCAATGAAGCACAACATTAGATGGTTATCATATGTGACTTCTGATTGAACTTTTTATTACCTTTACCAATAGACGTCATTGATATTAAACAAAAATTTTAAGTAATCGTTTTAAATTGTTTACTATTTTAAATGAAACATAAAACTCTTAAAAGTACTTACTTAGTACTCTGTTATTGTTTTTGTTTTTGATGAAACGTCCTAAAAACGTATTCGATATAATAACTTGGCTTTTGGGTCATACCAATTACTATAATATAAGATTGACCAATAAACTGTAGTAAGTGAGAGAGTGGTTGTTGCTTAACACCAAATAAGCAATATTTCAGCTATATCGATTGATATTCGGTGACATGATAATGACGTCCACTTTGTACTAGACCAGCACGGTTAATTGAAATTTTATAGTACTAGCTCACCGAAGCAACAGTCCATGAGTAGACAAGTCTCTCCACTCGGACATATCTTCCTGATTTCGTGCCAACCAGTCGTTTTTCTCCTTGATGCTGTGTGCTCATTGGAGAAGCAACAAATACCAATGTAATTGTCCTTGGTTTGACCCGACGATCTACCGTATTTGAGGTGAGCACGCTAACAACTACACTACCGATGTGGTTTCCTGTAATAAATTGGTAATTAACAAAGAATACATGTAGTAGAGTCATTCATGCATAGAATGTCTTTCAGGAAGAACAATCTTGCATGCGGTTGTGATCATATTATGTCAGTTTAAGAAAAGACTATCCGGATAGCACCAGGATTGCATCTACAATTAAGTATTACACATGGCTGAAATATATTACCACCCATGATGATCAGTACGTACATGCGAAAGTACCATATGACTACAAATCCAACACGCCGGACGCGAAAAAGCTATATTTTTTACATCTCAACCTATACCTTCATATCAAAAATATGACTAAATGCTTCGTACATTCAATAAACATTCAATGGCATCATTCTTGTAATGGTTAGTGTTCTCGCCTCGAGTGTGGTAGATCGTGGGTTCATCGTTCTTGTAATGGTTAGTGTGCTCGACTCGAGTGTGGTAGATCGTGGGTTCATCGTTCTTGTAATGGTTAGTGTTCTCTCCTCGAGTGTGGTAGATCGTGGGTTCATCGTTCTTGTAATGGTTAGTGTGCTCGACTCGAGTGTGGTAGATCGTGGGTTCATCGTTCTTGTAATGGTTAGTGTGCTCGCCTCGAGTGTGGTAGATCGTGGGTTCATCGTTCTTGTAATGGTTAGTGTGCTTGCCTCGAATGTGGTAGATCGTGGGTTCGAGCCCTGTTTTAGTAAAACCAAAGATTATGAAATTTGTATTTGTTGCTTCTCCGCTAAGCACGCATCGTTAAGGAGAAAGAGCAAAGACTGGTTGACTCGGAATCAGAATAATGTGTCCAAGTGAGGCGACATGCCTATCGACGGACTGTTGTTTCAATGAGCTAGCACTATAAAAATCAACTAAGCTGTTGGTATAGTACAAAGCGGACGTCATTACCATCTCATTGAAAATTAACTTGTTCTCGCCATGATATACACGTAGAGGAAAAATTGCCCCGAGTTTGGCTTTAAGTAAACAATCCCTCACTCACTCAGTAAATATTCGCTTGGAAAATCGTGCCAAGAATTTTTATATAATATCATCGTATTTTAAACAATATAGCTGTATCAAGATATTCTTGAATGAAAATAGGCATATAAAAGTACTTGTATTCCCACTATGACATTTTTAATTATTACTATTAAATAAAGATTAAAAATTCAATACACAGAGATTTATATTTATATTATGCCATTGTTTACTATTATACCATTCGAGCACTTCCAAGTAGAGAAAAGGTCAGGTGGTCAAGGTCAGGTCAACTTTCTCTCAGTTAATCAATAATGTAATGGACTTTTAGTGGCTTCTGGTTAGGTGACTTTCAATGAAAAATTTTAAACAATGACATTGAATAAAGAATACTATTTATTTATTTATGGTACAAGAAGTCCAGAGATCAAGTCTCATTTAGAAACATTTCATATTTTATTAGTTATACTGTTATAACTAAGCAACACATGATGACCAGCATAGGAACTCTGGTCGGTTGAGTGAAAGGTAAGTTTCATATTTGATACTTATATCTCATGTCCCATCTCTTGATTTCAGAAGTCAATCAACTTGTATCATGAAATATGAGGAACTCCTTGCACTTCGCGACACTTGAGTTCACCTCCGATTATTTTATGGGGTCCGTTTTGCTCATCTTTTTGTTGTAGTCGTATTAAATATGTCTTGACGTCCTGAGTTCCGTGTTGTGATGTCCGTAGCAATTTCCATGTCCGGTTCGTATTTACCTCCATTTGTGTGTAGGAGGGATCATGTCTTATTTACTTTATTTGTGTTTGTTTGCGTATAGTGGTGTCCAATGCATATTGTGTTTTGTTTTTTCTTTGTCTTCGTATTGTGTACCCTATGTTGCCAGTTTCTCTAGATTGTCCATTTATGATTGTCCTTTCGGTATTCTCTATCATTTATTATGTCATATGTATGTAACTTATATTATAGAATAAGTAATGCGCGAGTCATCACAAATTGATATTTTAATCCTGCAGTCATTACATTTTCAGTTGTAACAAAGGAATGGGATCACGAATAAACCTTATCTGTATACCTACATTATATGATTCATGTAGGGTGAGTGGTAGAAAATGGAAGGACGAACGGTAAAGAGGACACCCTTGAAAACTATTGCAGCGATTGTTTCTACCGGTTCGTGGATTTGTGTGGGATTTTTTTATATTGCAGGTGCGGATAAATAATATACATGTATTTGTTCACTTTCAATCTGCATTACTACATATTTCTGACCCTCGTAGAAACCAATGAAAGACTATAGTTGAAAGGGGCGTTTGCCACCGAAACCCCATTAAAAAAAACCGACAAAAGGTATTCTAAGAAAAATGATTATTATTTCTGAGAAAAAAAAAAACGAATCGCACATTGTTGCAGTCGTTTGTTTTTGTTTTGTTTTGTCTTTGTTTTGTTTTGTTTTTGTTTTTGTTTTTGTTTTTTTTTTTTTTTTTGTCATGTTTGTTTTTTTTATGGAAAATTAATATCCTGTAACTAAATGTTATGATATTTTCCCAGATGATAAGATGGAAATGTTACTGGCACATACTACTTGCATCAATCTTTAGTACAAGACCAACAGTGATAGCTCAAACTACACAACCAACGAGTGCCTGTGGACGTATGTACTTTTATTTTATATCTGTACTTCAATATTACATTTTCTAATAATTACACCAGCATTCTAAATAATGGGTATATCAAAATAAGAACATAAGAAGGTGTATATATGTATATAGTCATCTAGTGTGTGTTTTTCTTGAATGTCGAAAATCCACAAGATGCCCGCAACATCCTGCATAAAAGAATGATCACTGGTTGGTCATGATAAAGTTTAATGATAATTTAAATGGGGAGAGTAATCATCGGAAACTCTGGTTCAAAATGTTGCTTACTTTTTGTGTTTGCTCTGGTTTGGCTGGTACTCATGGCCGTTCGTTCGTTCTTCGAAAGGTATTTGTAATGTCTTTATTTGTCAAATACCTATGGCTCCGAAGATGATAGCGAGTTCAATTCGTGAAACACAAATCATCAATAAACAGGTTCCCTATGTACCATTAGATTATCTTAAGAAGTGGGTTTTCAGGCGTAGAGACAAAACAGTGTGAGCCTAAATGTAAAACAACATAAAAGAGCAAACGCCAGGACTACCAGAGAAACGGCGAGTGACAACAATTGCACCGGAAGTGGTATAATATCCTGTTCCATTAAAGGCACCTTTCGTGAAGTCCTAAGTTCCCCGAGAGCCAGTTAATGAAAGAGTCATCTTAAGATAAAACTGAAAACATTTCCGCAACGAGTTGAGACTCATAGTTAGGTTCTTCCGTAAGACGTTCAAGAGATATAGGAATATCTTTCATGAATGTGGGGAATTCCGATTTTTCTGTATTGCATTCATGATTCCAGCAATTCATTGGACAATCAACACCATAGAGGACATTTTCATGTGCGACTGTCTTCTGTGGGTTAGCTCTTATAGGAAAATTCCAATTGTGAACACAAGCTGAAATTCAATATTGTTAAATTCATGATTGCGAAAATTGAATTTCTGAAACGTAAGTCGGGTATAATAGTTTGTAAGCCGAGAGAAGACATTGCTAAGGAAAGCAACATGACAGGATCAAACTCTGGGTTATTGTATCACCATTTAAACAAGCACTGTAAGCATTAAATCTCTGAATGCATCTGTCTCTCGTTGTCAGTATTTAGTTACAAGTCTAAATATAGGCATAATTATTATCTTTAAATAGTATATACCCTAATAGGCAATGAAGTGGAAATTAAACACAACACGTTAGCCTAACTCAAAGACGGTTATCTCCCTTACACCGTCGTTGCTTGATTACATTATTGTTATTACATAATCTCATTTGTAGCACCGGTGAATTGTGTGGATGCATTTTATCCAGATGCCTGTGATAATCGAGTATATTACCAGTGTTGGCAGGGTGTGGCCACCAGATATGAATGTAGTCCAGGGACTGTATGGGATGTTAGGATAGATAACTGTAACTGGGATTATCTTGTACTTACTACAACAGTGGATCCTTGTGGTAAGTATTAATCTCTGTTAAGTGTCAATGACAATATAAAATTATAATTGTTTGGAGCAATGTCTGCAAACTACTACACTAGGATGTACAAGAAGTATCTAAAGACTGCATTTAAAAGTAATATAGATGACTTTAATGTTTCTTTTCATACATTGCCCGCGTTTGTGTATATCTATTTGCTCATGAAATATTCACATCTCAAATGCCATTGGATCTTTTCCTTTGTACGTATATTTTTTTCTTTCCTCTATTACCGACAAGATTTTTTACAGTACTTAACTATATGAGTAACACGACGGGTGTATTATAGGAAGCAGGAACTTAGCGAGTACTTGGGTTCATCCTCGGTTTGTTGGTGGGATTTGTGCTTATCTTTATGGTTTTCTATGCTGTGTTTTGTTTTGTTTTGTTGTTTTTGTTTGTTTGTTTGTTGGTTTGTTTGTTTGCTTTTGTCCTGTGTCTTGTGTGCCCAGTGTTGCCGACAGCTGACCATTTGCGATTACCCCATCAGTTTTCTCTAAGGTTTATTTAGTACCCACGAGGCGTTTCTGGAATACCTTTCATCAGGTACGTTCAAATTGGAAGGTCAAATGACTTAAAAGTCTTTGTTAGTAAGTACACCATAGCATCTGAACGGTATAACCACAATTCGCTGAGATCGCCTATGCCTGAGGGAGGAGAACCTTAGTTTTAATAACAATAACAACTGAAAATGTCAATAATATATATATCTACTATACAGTCCGACAAAAGTTAAGCACCACCTGACTTGTTTCAATAATATCTTTTCTAATAATGAACTTATTTCAAATCAGTTTGCTGTTTTCGTTACCTGTACACACGTACTTACTTACCTGTGAAACAGGTTATTGATCGATTTTTATTTATGTGTATATGACAGGGTGTGTAATGTGCCAAGTGTACTTTTCAACATTTGTGTTTGCGAACGAAAGCTGATTTTTTTGTGTAGAGTTTTAAGTTTCATTTTCTATTGGTTTGGTATGGTGCGGCGGAAAATTAACCATACCAGAAAGGTGGCAAGCTGTTGGCATGCATAACGGTGGTCTTGGCCATAGAAGGGTGGCAGACTACTTCAGGGTTATCCATTCCATCAGTGTACGACTGATGCAGCGTTTTCGTCAAACGGGGAATGTTACTGACCGTCCACGTGCAGGTAGACTTTGCAAAGCGACGCCGAGAGAGGACCGGCTCATATCCAGATGGGCGCGGCAACGGCCGTTCAGTACAGCTGGTGCACTTCATTGTAATTTAGCGTTTGGAGGCCACATTAGCACACGCACTGTAATCAGACGCCTCCACCATCAGGGAATGCGAGCGCGACGACCCATATAACGTCCAGTTGACATTACGTCATCGCCATGCTCGATTTGACTAGTCACATGATCATTTGGGGTGGACTATTGGCACATGGAGACGGGTCCACTGGTCTGATGAAAGTCGTTTTTTGTTACGCCCTACCGACGGTCGTGCAAGAGTTTGGCGCCAACGAAACACTTCATTTCAGGACAACCACATTTTGGGCACAACTGCTTTTGTGGGTGGGGGTGTAACTGTCTGGAGTTGTTTTTCCTTTGACTGTAAGTTGGACTTGTACGTTCTTGATGGTAATCTGACAGGCCAAAAATACTGTGACAATGTGCTCGCTCCACGCGTAGTCCCCCATTTCGACAATCATGCGTTGGCTGACAGGCCAATGTTCATGGACGACAACGCTAGGCCACATAGAGCCCGAATTGTACAACCTTTTTTACAGCAAGAGGCTGTTCAGACAATTCCATGGCCTGCGATGTCGCCAGACATGAACCCTATAGAGCATGTATGGGACTTTATTGGCCGAAAAATTAACCAACGCAATTCAAAATGTCAAAATATTGACGAATTAAGAACTGCTATCTTACAGGAGTGGCAACAGTCCCCCCAAGAACGGCTTAGGCGTCTTGTGCGAAGCATGACGAGGCGTGTTACAGAACTTCACAATAAATTCGGTGGATATACTCGTGATTGATTTTTATGCCTTACACATACGCACAATAGATGCATTTAAAAGTTCTTAAAATCTGAAGACTCTGCATTTTAATGCAATGTTAAAACCTTCCATCAAAGGCAAACTGGTTTTACGTTTTTTTCAGCGCCTGGTTTGAACCCCATTTTTGCCACGTCATAGTCACGTCTTTCAGGGTGATAAATACTTCGTAGATTGGAAATGTTAGAGCCATTGGTGTAGTCTTTTAAGAAGTGTAAGAAAAATGGTGATATCTATTTTATTGTTTTAACAGTATTGATGTGAAAAAATATATCGATAAAAATATAGTGTGGTGCTTAACTTTTGTCGGAGTGTATATATACTATATATACTATACACATATATTCACGGGTGCATATAGTCCACCAGCAGAAGTATCGATAGACTGATAATCTTGAGATGATATATCTTTCAAACCAATGTATGAACGGCGTTAGAATAACTGATGATTTCAGTATGAATTAGATACAAAGTCAGATCCTTTATAGTTGGTGTACGACCAAGTCATTATTGGATGTTAGGCATTTAGGATTGGTGAGTTTTACTGGCATCATCCAGCTTGAGTTACAGTGTCGACTAATTAGTGAAGCGTACATCTTACTCAGTACCCAGGTTATCATTTGAAGTCTATTTTGAAGGTATAAATTGCACATCACATCATATTGAATTCCATATCGTGTCAGTTACAATTGCATTGGATAATCTCCTGGGCCCTTGGTTGAAAATAAAGTATACTATTCTATTTACTATTCATATTATTGCAGCACCCACGAATTGTGGAAGCTTAAGATTTCATCCAGATCCATGTAGTAAAAACGCATACTATGAGTGTTGGCAGGGTGTTCCTACCAGATATGAATGTGCCGCAGGGACTGTGTGGGATGTCAGCATAGATGACTGTAACTGGGACTATCTAGTATATCCTTCAACACCAGATCCATGTGGTAGGTACCAAGTTCATATCCTGCGCTTAAAATAGATTAATGTTTGATTACATTAGTCATTATCAGTGCCGCAGATATAGTATGGAACATATAGTCCACCAGTAGAGGTATCGATTGAGTGATAAGCTTGTGATGGCACCTCATTCAAGTCTTTGTATAATACAGCGTTTGAATAAGTGACGACTTCAATGTGAATTGCTTACCAGATCAGACCATTTGTAGTTGGGGTACAACCAAATCATTATTGGATGATAGGATAGGTGATTTTTACTGCTGTCATTCAGTATGTGCTGCAATATCGACCAATTTGTGAAGCACACATCTTAATCAGTAACTATATTATCTTTTGCATAGCGTTACCTAAGATCTATTTTGAAGGTTTAGATAACACATTAAATCGTTTTGCAGTATACATCATGTCAATTACAATTGTACTTGATATTCTCTTGGACCATTGATTAAACATAAAGTATATTATTCTATTTACTATTCATATTATTGTAGCACCCACGAATTGTGGAAGCTTGAGATTTCATCCAGATCCATGTAGTAAAAACGCATACTATGAGTGTTGGCAGGGTGTTCCTACCAGATATGAATGTGCCGCAGGGACTGTATGGGATGTCAGCATAGATGACTGTAACTGGGACTATCTAGTATATCCTTCAACACCAGATCCATGTGGTAGGTACCAAGTTCATATCCTGTGGTTTAAAATAGATTTATGTCTGATTAAATTAGTCATTATCCCAAGAAATATAAACAGAGATGGTTAAAAGTTTAACAAATATCAACAATGAGAACGAACAATTGGCGGGGTTAAGCCAGTTAATATGATCCCAATCCTTATTGTTATTTTTTTTTAGTAATTTGTAATTCAGACTGTTATAGAATATATTTTATTTCTCCTTTATTTAAGCACCAACAAATTGTGAGAGCGGCAAGTTCTATGCAGACCTTTGTAATGTTAAAGTGTACTACCAATGTTGGCAGGGCGTGGCAACACGATATGAATGTGCGGCAGGGACAGTATGGGATGTAAGGATTGACAATTGTAACTGGGATTATTTAGTGTTTTCTTCCACTGATTCGGGGAGTAATGTAACAAGTGACGCGACGACAACCTCTCAGAGTTCAATACATTCTTCAGATCAGATATTTACTTCACCACAAAGTCAGTCGCCAACAGTTAAACAGGTCACTTCAGGTAAACGCTATGACAATTTCTACTAATATGTTCAAACCAAATCTTAGCTGCAACCTTTTGGATGAGGATAAACTGAATCCACGATTACAAGAAGATATATGTATCAGATCATGAACTTATCCACGGAAGTGTTAAATTACATGAATTACTACTGCTTCAATATCCTATATAGATTTAACATTTACAATAGTTTAATATATTTCCGCACTCTATTGAGTACCAAAAATAACATATACTACATATTCATAAAAATAGCAGTTGAAAGCTAGTACACGTTGATGTTCTACATATTATATACCTAGAGCTTTTCCTTTTTGTCTCTCTGAAGTCTCAAATGGTCTCCAAAAATATAGTGAAATCATAATATTTGAGTGAAGTCTTACAAATTCAACATCTAAAACACGAAATGTCTGTATATTTTATACGTTAGACTTCTATAAATCTCCAGAATTATTTTTAATCCAGTTTTCAAATCAACAATTTTTTTTCTAAATGTATGATATATGAAACTCTGAAAATAATTTCATTTTTTTTAGTTAATAAAAAAAGGGGGGTTGCCCATTGAGTCTCTACGCTAATTCTGTTTTCTAATGTGCAAGAAACTTCATGGAGTGAGTAGAAATAGTGTAAAAGCCACTTCATCAAGACAAAAAGAAATGGACATGTACTTTCAATGTATACTTCATGTGCCATGTGACTTTGAAAATTTGAATATTAAATGTCACCAATAACTATTGACCGTCAACTTATATTTGTTGAAAACATTGATATATTGATTTTCTTACTTGATTTAGTAAATATGCATTTATAATTTTATTATATTATAATATAATACTACTATTCGAATTCAACTAAGGGTGTTGGTTTAGTACAAAGCGGACCTCATCATCATCTCATTGAAAATTAACCTATTCTCACCATGATATAACTGTCAAAATACTGGGCTACCGTTAAACAACAATCACTCACTCACTTTAAGACACATGGTTACTAGAGGAAAAATACAGCGAGTAAAATATTGTTGAAACACTCTATTTTCAGATTCACAAAAAATTTGGTGAGAGTCAGTGAGCAATTTTTCAGCTATATCGAAAAGAAGTTGATTTTCAATGAGATAATGATGAGGTCCGCTTTATACTAGACCAACATGCTGTGTTCGAATTTTATAGTGCCAGCTCACTGAAACAACAGTCCGAGGATAGACATGTCGCGCCATTTGGACACATTATCCTGATTCCAAGCCAACCAGCTCTTTCTCCTTAATACTGCGTGCTTAGCAGCGAAGCAACAAATACCAATTTTAGAGTCTTTGTTTTGACCCGACCGGGGCTCGAACCCGCAAGCTATCGCACTCGATGCGAGCATGCTAAGCAGTACACCATCGATGCAGTTAATGCGGTGAGATGACTGTTTCCAATATGACATATCAGTAATAGCGCTGGTGTGATGATAAGGCCCTTTGTTACTAATAATCTTATTAAATAATTATTCCAGTGTAAGTTCAAATCTAGACTGACAACAGTATTTACTAACAGCATTTTTTGTTAATTAATACTTGTGGATAATAAATATAAGTGGTCATGATCAGTCCAGATGTTAACTTTCATAGCGATAATTTATTTCAATGGATTATTAATCATGAAGGGATTTGTAGTAAGTCTATGTGATACTTTACTATATCAATTCTTATTTATATCAACAGCATTCCAGACTCAGAACCCAACACAGACGTCAACACAATCTGGTACAGGCACATCAGGGGGTATGTCTTGTACAAAATATGTCAATTAATTGTTGATAATGGTTAATATAGGATTCTATATCATTTAATTAAAGTAGTATATATCAAATGACATTAATAATATTATACTTTATTGTTGATATTTTTCACAGATACCACAGAAATGATTATGGAAGCCAAATTGTGTCCATATTATGATTTTATGATGTATTGAAATGTGATAAGGACACAATGGTTTAATGTAGCACTCTTTTGTTTATTGAGCTTTTGTAAACTATATGGACAAATACATTTCCAGTAAACTGTTTTCTCAATAGTATGTGATATTATATATTATTTTATAGGAAATAGTCAGTTTGTGAGAACTTGTTACCATACTAACTGGGCACAATACCGACAAACACCATATAAATTTGAACCAGCAAACATTGATCCAAACTTGTGTACCCATATTGTATATGCCTTCGGCAAAGTGGACGGAAATAACATCGCACCATACGAGTGGAATGATTTGAGAACTGACGGTGTTGAAGGTATGATCATTAATTACAATGCAAGGCCGACATGCAATTACATAGTTTGACAATGAATGTATTTTCAAAACAAATAATATTAAAACAAACCAAGTAACCACTTCAGGCTCCTGAACTTTTGACCCCATGACAGACTTGTTACGTCCTCTAGCATAACCACTCTATTACATAGCACTATGTTAGTTGATCCTACAGTTATTCTGCTTGTATATATATTTTGCATTTGATTTGCTGTTGAGTTTGTATTTTGACCATCATTATCTAGTACTTGCCAAAGTCAGTCGTGTCATTTGACTTTGATAAATCTTCTCTGAATATTAACTTCCGTTTTAACAGGTAATCAAAACTGGAAACAGTCAACATGCACTCGTTCCTTTTTTTATGCGTTGAAGTAAATAATGAAGACTTTCTACTCCATTTTAGACAACTATCAGAAAGTGGTCAAATTAAAGCTTCAGAATCCAGACCTGAAGATCTCACTGGCCATTGGAGGATGGACTCACGGAGTAGACAAATTTACACAACTAGTAGATAACACAGCCGACATGAATACCTTTGCTGGTAATGTGATCACATATTTGAGGAATATCAACTTTGATGGTCTTGACCTTGATTGGGAATATCCAGCTCACAGAGGAAGTCCTCCCGAAGACCGTGAAAGATTTACTGAATTGTGTCAGGTATACTGAAATGTACATTAGTCAGTTTAGCCAATACTTTGACGTAAGCGCAAGAAAATGCTATATAATTATAAAATATAACAGATTTGTAAACATTCCTTTCTGTTAGGCTGAACAAGTCTTTCCATGAAGATTTTTACTTGCTTCGTTATTACATATCATCTAAAGTTTTATAAAATAAAGAAAATGTCTCCAGATATATATTTTTGACGATCTAGCAATCATATTGTTTTGATCTATTTAGATTTTAAGAAGAGAATTTGAAAGTGAGGCTGCAACAACCGGAAGACCACGACTACTTTTGACAGCTGCTGTGGCTGCAGGAGATGCGGCAACGACTGCCTACGAAATCAACAAAATTGCACAGTAATATTTAAGTTTTTACCTCCTTTATTAAATGATTCCATTGTAATCAGAGAAAACAAATGTCCTTGCATGATATTTAGAAATTACAAGAGTATTTATTAAGTATGTATTTAAGTATTTCTCTAGAACATTTCTATCAGTAAATGCAGGTAGTATTTTATTGGTGTAATATTTCCGTTACCAGCAAACATTTGAATATCTATTAATAGTAGATTAAGATTTACCAATGATATTTACATTTCTTTTTAATTAGAGAGCTTGATTTCATTCATTTGATGTCCTATGACTTCCATGGAAGCTACGAGAGCAAACTCGGACATAACAGTCCACTGTACGAGCGCAGTGATGAAACGAGCGATGAAAAACGTCTAAACCAGGTAGAGTTTATGTTCAAGAGGTTCTATGTTCATCAAGAAACAAATACAAATGTTGATGTGTTTTCTTTAAATATGAGCTAACATTGCCATGAAAGCTTCAGATCACAGTTTTTCCGTGCTTTTTGTGTAATATTTAATGAATTTTAAAAACTGAACCAAATAAACCCAGATTTATTCTGCATGTAGCATGCTATTAAAGGCATCAATCCATTTATTGACCAATCAGAGCTTAGAACATATACAAAAGTAGTCCTTTTTAAAGAAAACAGTTCCTTTCGCTTTGTTGTATTTTGAAAAATATTACATGTACAGGTATAAACAAAATTGGTCATTGAAGGTCAATATATAACGATTATTTTGAGTCCACATTTGGTTGCATTTAGTTGTATTTTAATCCTTTATGGATGTCTTGATGCATGACCTATAAATACTGACATTCTGGAAATGACTTTGCTATTCTTAGAGTAGGGAATGTGCCAGAGCATGGTATTTCTCACTGCACGACTTTAAGCATCCCGTGAAATGTTGACAGGAATCATGTACGTTTCAGAAAATATATAGTGTTGGAAAGGTTAAACTTCAGACAGGTAGATTCAAAAAACATAAATTTAGTAGAAAATCTTTAAAGAAATTCATTAGTGGTTTCACACCTCAAATGATTTATAAAATCAGGAAAAAACATTACTTGGATATTAATCGGCAATCATAACTGGTTTTATATAACATCCCCTAATACACAAGAAAAGTTTGAAGGTAAGCAAGAAAATAACGTTTGTCATTAAAAAAAATATATACATATGACCTCGTATAAGTTAGTGAACCTCATTCCTCATCACAACAAAGAGAAATATCGAATAAGAGTCAATATCATCTTGAAAATCAACACAATTATTATAAAAAATATTTTATGTAGGACTATGCAATTAACTATTGGTTAAGCGAAGGCACGCCAAAGGAAAAATTAGTAGTTGGTATGGGATTGTATGGAAGATCGTTCAGGATGGCTACTGGGGATCATGAATTGGGTAAACCTGCTGCAGGAGCTGGGACAGCTGGTACATATACTGGTGAAGCTGGATTTCTGGCATACCATGAGGTATATTGTTTGTGATTATTTTTATGTTATTGTTAATGAGTTATTCTAATATGGTGTGCTGCTTTCGCTTTTTAAGCAAACATATTCTCTAAATAGCACAATTAATTTTAGGACATGTGTGAAGTCCTATCGGTGTTTTCCACTATCTGATCTCGTAAACCAGCAATTAAAGTAATAAAAATAGAAATCAATAATATTTTCTTTGAAAACTTTAAAAAGTCATAGATTCCCTAATTGGGACAGTCGGCTAATTACGTCTGTTCAGTTAACTTCGCAGCACCCCCTTGAAAAAGCACATGCTGTTGCGTCATCGTCTGATCCGTTTACAAACAACATACAGGACAGTGATGCATACAAGCATAAATTGTCTCTCGACATATAATTTTTTTCCGGAGATAATACTTAAGACAGGCATCTATCGACTATGACTTTTGTAACTTGTCGTATTCGGGTGACGTAGTTTACAAGAAACTCTGGTGACATTGACACAAGCTGGTTACTGATTTTATTTGACGATTTTGTTATCATTTTTCTTGTTTAAATAGCTAAATGCAAAATGCTATCGCTGGGTGTAAAATATCGACAAATATAATGCCTCCCCATGTTAAAATGAGCATAAACATGACATGGGAGAATTATTTCTTAAGCAAACAGAAAACAAGAATATTTTTGTAAACCAAATAAATCGCCGTAAAGGGGGCGTTTTGGAGAATATAGTTGAATGTTTTCGTTTATATTGGCATATTTCATTCATATGTAAAGAACATTTCAAACCTTCTTGTGTTGTATTTTGATTCTAGATTTGTCAGAATTTAGCAGCTGGTTGGACAAGAGTGTGGAACGATGAACAGAAAGTACCATATGCCTATCATGGTGACCAGTGGGTGGGATATGATGATCTACAGAGTATAGAAATTAAAGTTAGTTCAGTTTGTATAAATGACACACGTATGGCAGTTGTCAACAGAAATGTGCTCCAAATTACTGCCGTACATTATTTCCTTTATAGAAGCATTTTAAGCAGATCTTATCTTTTTAAAATAAAACACATTATTTACTAAATATTGATTGACAAGACCAATCTCTTACCGAAATGAAAATGATCACTTGTATGAATTAAGTACCAAAAAGTTCTGAATTTTTCTGCTAGTCGTCTTAAGCATTTCATTGTGATTCTATTTCTTAATGATAATAGTGTATGACTTTCTTTGTGGGAAATACATTTTCTTGTTTCTTACTAAGCTTGACGTATCTACTTCAGGCCAATTATGTGAAAACACACGGATTAGGTGGATCAATGGTTTGGGCAATGGATCTGGATGATTTCAATGGAGCATGTGGACTAGGAAACAATCCACTTATGTCCAAGTTGAAAGAAGTATTGTCTGACCCTAATATGGTCACCCAACCTGTAACTGTACCTCCATCTCTGACACCAACAGTATCCCAGACTCAGAACCCAACACAAACGTCAACACAATCTGGTACATCAGGGGGTATGTATGGTATATAATATGTCAATTAATTGTTGATAATGGTTAATATAGGATTCTATATCATTTAATTAAAGTAGTATATCAAATGACATTAATAATATTATACTTTATTGTTGATATTTTTCACAGATACCACAGAAATGATTATGGAAGCCAAACTGTGTCAATATTATGATTTTATGATGTATTGAAATGTGATAAGGACACAATGGTTTAATGTAGCACTCTTTTGTTTATTGAGCTTTTGTAAACTATATGGACAAATACATTTCCAGTAAACTGTTTTCTCAATAGTATGTGATATTATATATTATTTTATAGGAAATAGTCAGTTTGTGAGAACTTGTTACCATACTAACTGGGCACAATACCGACAAACACCATATAAATTTGAACCAGCAAACATTGATCCAAACTTGTGTACCCATATTGTATATGCCTTCGGCAAAGTGGACGGAAATAACATCGCACCATACGAGTGGAATGATTTGAGAACTGACGGTGTTGAAGGTATGATCATTAATTACAATGCAAGGCCGACATGCAATTACATAGTTTGACAATGAATGTATTTTCAAAACAAATAATATTAAAACAAACCAAGTAACCACTTCAGGCTCCTGAACTTTTGACCCCATGACAGACTTGTTACGTCCTCTAGCATAACCACTCTATTACATAGCACTATGTTAGTTGATCCTACAGTTATTCTGCTTGTATATATATTTTGCATTTGATTTGCTGTTGAGTTTGTATTTTGACCTTCATTATCTAGTACTTGCCAAAGTCAGTCGTGTCATTTGACTTTGATAAATCTTCTCTGAATATTAACTTCCGTTTTAACAGGTAATCAAAACTGGAA
>MJUT01009447.1:187602-201219 GCA_002080005.1 Gigantidas platifrons | reverse complement strand
ACAGTCAGCAGATAGACATGTCGCCCCACATAGATACATTAGCCTGATTCAGAGACAGCAGTCAGCAGATAGACATGTCGCCCCACATAGATACATTAGCCTGATTCAGAGACAGCAGTCCACAGATAGACATGTCGCCCCATATAGACACATTAGCCTGATTCAGAGACAACCAGTTTTTTGCTCTTTGTCCTTAATGTTGTGTACTAAGCGGAGAATCAACCAATACCAATTGTATAGTCTTCTTTGTATTGATCTAATGGAGACTTGAACCTACGGTATACCAGTCTCCTGGCGGGTTCGCTAACTATTACGCCAATGGTGTGGTTCCCAGTACATAGAATGAACTACCTTTTGCATAAGGAAAAAAATACGACCATCTTAAATTTTTACAAGTACTTGAGTGATCGTATCGTACAATATAATTATGATAACGTGTTAGGGTTATGGTGTTTAACGCCACTTTCAACAATATTTCACTTATATTCGCGGTGGTCAGTTTTATTGGTGGAGGACACCGGAAAAACCACCGACCTATCGCAAGTCACAGACAAAATTTATCACATAACGTTGTATCGAGTACACCTCGCCATGAGCGGGATTCGAACTCACAACAAGATGGATGTAAATCCAACAACCATACGATCACGATCAAGACGGCCCTACAGTATATGATAAAATATTGAATGATTGTTGTTGAACGTCCAGTGGGCAGTATTTCAGCTATATGATAGATGATCGCATGACAGTTAGATTTACATTGCTTCTCACACAAATAATTATACGAGCATGTTCTAGTAGTGAGGACATCGGTAAACATTGACTTAACATAGAACAAACATATTTTATTTCAACCGAATACGTACCTTCATCACCACGATATAACTGACATATTGCTAAAAGTGGCGTTAAACACCATAACCCCAACCCGTACCTCCAAGATCAGTAGATTTATACGATGGCTACCAAATTAACATATTTAAGAATATGTTGGTATATAGTACGGGCTAAGCTACACTTGAACAAAATTTGACTAAATCCTAGTGTTGGTTGTAGAAATAGAACCCTGATGTCACAGAAACCCCTGATGTCACAACAACACAAATAACATATCTGAGTTTCAATGACGAATGTACGAGACATCCTCAAGACCCTGATGAAGTATCGCTATTTCAACAACGTTGATTAAAATTCAAACCTTTAGTCACGAACTTTTGTCATTTAATTAATAAACTAATACAATATATACTTATTTTTCATCGATTACCTTTTTTTATTTTATTTTTTTATTTTAGGCCGTTGTGCTATGTATATATTGATATATTGCTAACTAGATCAATTATGCAACGTACTGCTCTATATTTAACTGTTCTTCGGTATCTGATTGAATCATATGATACAAAAATTACCATTTTCCAAGTGAACACCTTCGGATAACATCGTAATTTACCGTCGGCAAGAACAAAGAAGGGCGTCACATTGATACGGCGTGTGCCACTTGTACACTACAGCGATACATACTGCCCGCAGATAAATACGATAACATCAAGATCTAAGCCAGGTATAGAGTGGTCCAATAATTGTGAAAATATTTTCGCTTTTGTCCTTGTTTTGTGATAAACATCGGGATAATAAGATAATTGACTACATTTATAACATTTGACCTTCTAACGAGACGTTCCGAATGTCAGGTGTGAAATCTAATAAGCGACATTAAGTGCAGTGAAACTCGTATTATTTTTTAAGCTATGTTACTTGACTTTTAAGAAATTATACAAACTGATTCTTTCATGATAAGGGTAAGAGTTCAACGCCACTTTCAACAATATTTCAGCTATATCGTGGCGGTCAGTTTTATTTGTGGAGGAGAAAACCACCGACCTGCCACAAGTAACTGACAAACATTTCATGATAAGACTGATATCCGTATTCCTTGTGAGGTTTTGTAAGTGATTTTTGTTTGTTCGTATTAAGTTCGGAAGATTGCCATTCTAAAACTTATAGCTTAAGCCCCCGAAACATCTTCACTGCATCAGAACAGTTTTGCATATCCAAAGAAATGACTGATGAGTGACAACCGCGAAGGAATGGGGATAGGGTCATAGTGTATAAGACCACTTTCAACAATATTTCACCGTAAGTCACTGACAAAATTTATCACATAATGTTGTATCGAGTACACCTCACCAGGAACAGGCAATAATACAAGAACTTTATCACCAGGTTTAAATTATCTTATCCTGGCATTCTTAACATACCACTGTTTCATTTATTTTGCTTTGTGTCAAATTTTCATTTGTCATTGCACATGCTCTTGTAAATTTATGCCTAAGACCTGACACATAATTTAAAATATTGATACCAAAGCCATTTTTCTTTTTAGATGGACCCCTCACGCAGTGTTCAAAACCAATTTAAAAAGGACTAAAAACTAGAGATTCTTGAAAGACTTCCCTTACAGCAAACAGTAGAATATGAACCCGGTCATCCCAATCTTTGTCACTGTCTAAACAAAATGTCCTCAACATGCCTTTTACAATTTGGTGAAATATTTCCAGAGCTCATTGAGATTTTAAAATACGCCGCGTCCAGGGGAAGGTTCCGCGAATTACTGGTCCGGTTAACAATAAAGAATCTTGTTACTTGAATTCTAGTAACTGTAGCAAGCACCCACTTTTATTAGAAATATATATCACAATATTTCTTTACAAAATATCTGTTTGTGTGAGAGTATAGTAAACAATAAAATTACAGCTTCACGGTCCGACGTTGGACAAAACACAATTAGTACACTTCAAAGAAACCAAAACAGATGCTTTTAAATAGACAGATATGTCTACCTTTTGTTATAAAATGTCGAGTGATTGACATTCAATTGGCAATTAAAAAACAGTTCGCTTCGCCATCACAAACATAGATAAATGGATAGAAGAAAGATGAAGAAAGAACACATATCACCATGAAATTTACAAATTGAAATTGTGCATGCTCATTTAAACTTGATCATATCAAGGTTTGAATTAAGTTAGTTACTAATCGATTGATAGCAGTTTCTTAAACTTTTCTCATCAATTTCACAAAAACTGATCATACATTGTATGGACAGAAGCAAAGACGGAGAAAGAACACACAACACCATGAAATTTATAAATTGAAAGTATGCTCGTGCTGTTAAACCTCATTTAAACTTTCTCCTTTCCAGGTTTAAATTAAACTCTATTTAAGACCATTTAAACGCCTTTTTAAACTTAGTTTAAATTAAACCACTTTCATGAATATGAATTTTTTTTAAACTTGGTTTAACGAAAATTTAAACCGAGTTTAGATTTAAACCTCCTTTGTGAATACGGGCCAAACTGTCTTATATTTAATTCATGCATAGCTTGTTGCAATAAATGAGACATAAAATTGAGACCACAGCAAAGCACCGCCTACAACATTTCTATATGAATGATGGCGTGAGTTTTTTTCCAACAAAATTCGAGTGCAATGTTCCTTTATCTGTTAGTTAACTTTACTACGAAGACAGTAACATTGCCATCGATCAATTGGAAAAACGCCTCTAGAGCAATCAAAGCCAGAAACATTACTGTAGATATACGGGTAAAACGAACCAACTGAAAAATATACGTAAACACCGCAAAATAGAATCAAAGCACGTCAATTTTCTTTTCAGGGTTTTCATTGCATGGCGATATATTTTTGTTCAAGGCATTCATTTTTTGGCTATTGGCTATATGCTCAGTATTTGCATTTGACAATGGATTTCATTTAATATTTTATTGGTTAATCTCAAGTAAATAAACTGGGTTCCTTTTTAAAAAAGTCATTAGAACTGAGGACAGGGGACTCCTAACATATTTACTTGAAAATGTCGATTTTATGTTCTCTTTGTTACCTGTCTGTTTATGTTTATAATTGTCACAAACTGTATTGTTTAATGACAATAAAATTTTGAATTTGAATTTGAATTTGATATTGGCTCAAAGTCATCACTGGATATCGATACATCTTGAAGACTCATAAATGAGAATCTTTGTGAATCAACGGTTGGTTGGTAGTATTTAACACGTAAATATCGAATTGTGTTTCTGGAACAACTATCTTTGAGAGCAAGTAAACCAAAGGTCCCACACAACACAGCCCAAATAGACTATGTTTATCTCTGTCAGATGGAGATAGATCTTAGTTTTAATAAATTCCATTATTTAGGATCTCTAAGTTGCAAAAACAAATAAATCGAGTGAAACATATATAGATTCTCCTTCAGTTGCCCGTGGGTTACGATATTTCTCCACTCAAGAGATTTAAATTAAAAATTTTAACCACAAGCCGTTTTTATGCGGAAATCGTAACGGATTGTTTGATAATTTATGCTCTTAATGTGATTTGTTTTAGCAATGTTTTCACTTCCGATCATTTCCTCATCACGACAGGGTTGGTGAGTAGAGTAACACGACGGGTGCCACTAGTGGAGCTGGAACTGCTTACCATTCCAGAGCACCTGAGTTCACGATTTTAGTGGGGTTCGTGTTGCTTTTTGTCTAGTGTTTTGTAGATCCTTGTTTGTTATTTTGTCCTTTTTCTATTGGCCATTGTTTTGTCTGTCCTTCGAAATATGGATTCTGATTAACCCTTTGATATAGTCAAACTCGTCTTATCGCTGATTTTACGGTCTAGATAAATGACAGTGAATGTTCGGTTTTTCTTTATTCATGACACAAGGTTTTTTCTTACTTTCTTGCAATATTGATATTCCAATTTTGAAGAAGAAGAAAAAAACAAAGTGAAATTATTTGTTTTGAAAGCATTTCAAAGCTTCTCTGTCTTTTATACATACTGTACTTTTCTCTTTTTTAACACACCCTTCAATTTTAAAATAGCAAGCTCGTACGGGACAATATTCCTCGATATTTTTGCAATGACCATATGATATTTACTAAATCTTCTGGTTTTATCAACAATAGAGTGATTGTTGTTTAACACCACTTTCAACAATATCTCAGTTATATCCTGGCGGTCAGTTTTATTGATGGAGGATACTGGAGGACCCGGAGTAAACAACTGACCTGCCGTAAGTCACCGACAAACTTTATTACTTAATGTTGTACACCTCGCCTGAGCGGGATTTGAACTCACAACGTTAGTGGTGATATGCACTGATTACACAGGTAGTTATAAATCCAACCACCATACGATCACAACCACACGATGACCCCTTCAACAATAGAACTGTTGAACTTTATATGTATATGATGCCTAAAAAACTATAATATAAATTATATGCTTAGTTATATACCAATGTTAAAAATTGCATACGTCGAGGAAACATATTGCAAATGTCAAAGATGGCTGGCTTATAGCCGACAGCATATTTATTTTCCCCATTATTGAATTGAATCATTTTTCATAATGGACGCAGACAATCATATTTTTTCAATGAATTATTCTAAATAAAAAAAAAATGAAGGAAACTTCGCCTAAAGGCAATTGTAAAAATGACTAATTGTTGTGCATATTGAATATATATGTTAATTATGAATAACTATTGCTTCAATTCAGTATCAACGACGAAATTATATTGTCAGTTCTTTTATGAAGTTTTCTGTGTACAGTTTTGTATTTAAAAAAAAACCTTGGTTCGTCTTGCCTCCAGTTGTTTTGTTGAGGGGGTGGGGCGGCATGTCATAGTATACGGTTCGTCTTGCCTCTAGTTGTTTTGTTGAGGGGGTGGGGCGGCATGTCATAGTATACGTTATTTCGTTATTTGTGCTCGTTTGCGCATAGTGGTGTCCAACATATATGTGTTGTTTTTTGTTTTTTGTTTATTTGTCTTCGCCTGGTGTCTTGTGAACCCTTTGCTGCCAGTCTCTCTGGGTTGTCCATTTTTGATTGACCCTTCGGTATTATCTAACGTTTATTAGAGCCATGCGATCATAACCAAGGGAGATGATAAATTCAACATTGAAAATCCCACGTAAATCCCCGACTGAACAATTCGTAGCACTGAAGCTTATGTAAAATCTGATGAATATAAACAGTCTTGTGTCAGCTTTGGTATAATACCTACTTAGCAGATATACGACATTAATCCATACTTAAATAATTTGGATGACAACACCGAAAAAACGATTGAATACTACTGGTTGCAACTGAATTATCAGAGACTTTAGTATAAATACTAGTAGATTTCTGTTGTAAATTAAACACAAGTGTATTCGAAGAGGTAGAGTTAATTGCATTCCTGCCGAACTGATGCACCTTATACTGTTGATATGCTTTACAAGAACATCTTGTTACAGTTAGGAAGCAATGACTGATACTTCAATTGTCCAGGAAAACTACATGGCACTTGTCAAAGTAGCTACATCTGTTAGTAACACGACGGATGCCACTAATGGAGCAGGAACTGCTTACTCTTCCGGAGTACCTGAGTTCATCCCAAGTAGGTTTCGTGTTGCTTGATCTTTAGTTTTCTTTGTAGTGGTTTGTAGGCCGTTGTTTGTCCGTTTGTCCGTTTTTCATTTGCCCATTGTGTTGTCTGTTGTTGTCCGATTTACAGATTCTGATTACCCCGTGGGTTACTCTTCTTGTTATTGCGAGACTTGTACCACGACTTGATGAGAGAATAGGTAATGGGAACATTGTATTGGGAAAAAAATGATAATGATGAAAATTGTCTTTTTGTTAACAATAATGACTCTCTCGGGCTCTTGTGTGGTGCAATTAATACAGCTATGTATCATAGAGATGGTGTTTATCTGAACTTGCACGGGACCTTAAAACTGGTTGACAGCTTATGCATTCTGACAAGATATCCAACAATCATAGTTATAACAATAGCACAGAAGGTCAGAATAAAGTCCATCCCCAGCCAGATAATCTACATAATCAACGTGATCAAGATATACATAAACAATCTTTAACTTATGCAAATGAACCAGTATATAGCCGAAGTTCTAACAATCAGTTTGGACGAGATTGTATGATAGCAGGATTTACAACTACCTCTGTAATCAATGTTTATCACCACTAAATGTGCGAGTTTGAATCCCACTTATACCTATGTGCTAAAGTTTGTCAGTTACTTGCTACAAGTCGATGGGTTTCTCCGGTTTCCTCCACAAATAAATTTGACAGCTACGAAATAACAGAAACTTGTTGAAAGTGGCGTTAAACACCATAATAATGAAGACATTTGATAAATTAATTTGACTGCGGTCATCAATCATGTAAGAAGGATACTACTATGCTTGATGCGATGGATGACTTTTCTCGTATATACAAAGATATGCTATGTTGTAAAACAATACCAAAAACAAAAGACATCTTGTAGCAGCTAGTTCTTAATGGACACCAAGGAATGGTCGAGAATAGCCTGTTACAAGACAAACAGTTCCGTCTTTATCCATTTTCGTACTTTATCCAGGGGCCGTCGTGGTAGTGATCGTATGGTAGTTGGATTTACAACTACTTATGTAATAGGTACTTATCACCACTAAAGTTGAGAGTTTGAGTTACGCTCATGGTGAGGTGTACTTGATACAACACTATGTGATAAAACTTGTCAGTGACTTACGAAAGGTTTCCTCTGGTTTCCTCCACAAATAAAACTGACCGCCACGATATAACTGAAGCATTGTTGAAAATGGCATATTATTATGTTGCAAAACAATACCAGACAAAATACATCTTGTAGCCTTATAGCAGTTCTTAATGGACACAACTTTGCTTGGAATTGTCGTGATTATGCCGTTACAAGGTAAATATTTCCAATTTTATCCGTATCCCCCATCCTACTGCCACGTCCATAACACCATATCAAAGCGCCATGTTTATTCTACATTGGTAAATGTGTCTAAACGTGTCCTCCTCATGAGCATGACAGGGGCCCGGATGGCTCAATGAGTTAGGTCGTTGGATCTTACAACTCATACAAGCCTATCACCAATACGGCGTGGGTTCGCGTCCGGCTTTGTAAATTACAAAAAAGAGTGCACTCGACTCGCAGCCGCAAGTGATAAAGTTTACCAGTTGCTTTCCCGTGGTCGGTGGTTCTCTCCGGGTACTCCGGCTTCCTCCACCACTAAAACTGGTCGCCATGATATAGCTGAAATATTGTTGAAAGTGGCGTTAAAACACCAAAAATCAATCAAATCAATCAATCATGAGCATGACTTAAATACACCTCATCTTAAGTAAAACAACAACCACTCTATCAATGTATGACACAATAGTGCTGACACACTCGGAACAAGATGCTAAGAAAGTTGCTGTCGTTAATATTCATTGAACATTTAGTTTTGTTATGGACACTTTCACGATGAACAAATGCTAAAGAAAACCAAAAGGGCAGTCAAGAATGGACAATCCAGAGACACTGACAGTATTGGGCACACAAGGCACAGGACGAAGACAAACAAAACAAAAAATGCAACACAGAAAGCTAAGAAGATGAGCAACACGGAACTTATCAAAAACCGTAACTTTAGTGGAAATAGTTTTCCGTTATCATTAAATTGCTGTCATTTTAGTCTGAAACATACAAAATACGGACAAAATGAACCAACTGAGTAATGTAAACATTCAAAAAGACAAATTACGAATATGGAAAGATCAATCTCTTTTATCGTAAACGCTTGTATTAAAGTTGTCTGGAGATAGGGACACATCTAACACTACAAACTTTCTTTAATATACAATGTAATCATATAATATAAACGTAGATATCCTATTTAGTACACACGAAGCGTATCTAGAATAAACTTCATCAGGTACTCTCGAAAAACCACAAGATTGCAAAACCAAATGATTTTAAAGTGTTTTGGTGCGATAAAACGAGCATTTTATCCGAAATTTGTTTGTTTTTCTAAATATGTTTGTATACTAGAAGGCTATACTTAAGAGGGTACTGTCAACCACATTACGGAGTGATTAGTTCTAGACAGAACTATAATAAACTTTTTTCGATTCGCTGGAAATTGTCAGCCATTCTGTTATTGACAAGTGGAGTAAGTTTTGAAATGAGCTGTACCGATCTATCGCAAACAAGTATTATGTATTAGAACTAAAGACGTCCATGCCCTATGTATAGATGATATAAAGTTGTAAACGATTTTTGTATACTAAAAACCCTGCATGTCAACGTTTGATCCAAAATAATAAATGGGATTGTAGATGTACAGTCTGTATAGGATCTGGACGAATCAATACACATCTCGTCAAAAGGATGACAGATATATGCATGACTCGTGTATGAAGAATGCCACGCTCCATTCACGTGCAAAATAACTTGCAGAATGCAGCACTTTATGGGCAACAACTTGTTCTTCGAGGCCACTTGTGGTCTGTTCGTTGCTAAGCATAATTTTCAGACCCTATCCAATTTTTCAAAAACAGCAACGGTGGTGTATTTGTCAGCGTGCTCGCCTCGGTAGTTCGTGGTCGGGTCAATCCAAAGACATATAAAATAGTTATTTGTTGCTTCACTACTAAGCACGCATCATTCTGGAGTAAGAACAAAGACTGCTTTGCTCGGAATTAGGATATTATGACCGATATGTCTACATGCAAACTGTTGTTTCAATGATCTAGAACTATAAACATCCAAGTCAACGTGTTGATCTAGTACAAAGGGGACTCCATCACCATCATCTCACTGACATGTAACACGTCGTCATGATATAACTAAAAGAGTGTTCATTTAACGTTAAATAACACTCACCCAATTTCTCAAGTTTTACTTTTGGCAATCAAAGGTCATCCATACATAGGCCCTCCCCAGTGCCACATTTGTTTTTACTTTGCACGATGTATGATATGTAACCTTGTTCTTGACGTCAATGTAGCTAACATCCATTATTTTGTTTAAGGTTTAAGGTTAAGTGATTCAGACCGTCGTCTTCTGTCCACAGATCTGGTACAACTGATGCGAGTTCTCGGTCGTCCAGATAACCACCTGAATTGTCAAGGTTTCCAGACGCCTACTCAATGCCCGGAGTTCATCTGTTATTTAGGTTTTTCTATCACAGTAGGTGTCACAGTCACGACCAGAGCCGAGAAATGCTGAAAGTGGCGATAAACACGCATAAATCAACTAATTCCCAGACACCTACGAAAAACCTCGGCCCATTTATTAGTTGATTATATATGTCCGGGATTTTATCGTCCAATAAGTCTCGTAATTACAACCTACCTACACGTACCTCAGCTAAAAGTACTCTACAACTGACATGTCTCAGTCTATTACATTCCAATAATATCCGTTGTTGTAAAATGAAGAGGGACCAATAACGAATGCATAAAAGCACGCAATCTAGCGATACATGTACGTGAGCTCGGAAACGTCAACATTTGACAATTTCCTATCAGGTAAACTGACGCTACTATATCTTTTGCTGTTTAATTAGGTATCAAATCTTACACGTTTGAAAGTTTTTGAGAAATGTTTAGTCATTAATGATCCGGATTCGTGTTTGTTACCAAGTCTCACGGGATATCGTTTTCTCTCGTGCTTATTCGTAGTTTTCACTATTCCTGATGGATATCGTTTCTTTAATAGTGTAAATTATTCTTGACTTTTTGACATAAATAATCTATTTTTTGTCTTGGAAGCTTTTAAACCACAAGTATTTTTTTTTACATGGCGTAAGCGATCACAGAAATTCGATATGAAACTAACATCTTTTACAACAATCGTGAACATATGATCGATGCGATTTATTCACCGTCAGCTTTTGTCAGAGCTGTCGAAAAAGTGCTATGTACTTCTGATCGAGTAAAAAAGAAATTTACACCTTTCTACGTTTTAATTTTTATTTCAATAAACGGTGGCGACAATTATTCGTGTCACGCGAAATTGAACAGTAATACGTTGAAATTGTATTTATCTGATTATCAAATTTCAAAACATAAAATTTCACCTTTTTTCCGTTTGTCAGACGTATTTTACGTCAAAAGGTAAAAAAAAAACATTGAAAATTGAAAAGAAATGATACCATAGTGTAACAGGCTCAGATTGCAGGATCAATATTTCTATTTTTTAAGTTGATATTGAACATTCATTTCCGTCAAATATAGTAATACAAATTATTTTAAAATCCGAGATGTTACGTGATTTTGTCTGTATGCTTACCAGACACCTCGCTGTCACATGAAATTAATTCTACACCAAAACTGCTTGTAGGAAATTTTAGAATTACACAAACAATAGAAATTTTAAGCTTTAAAGATATTTTAAGGGGTAAAAGGGCTATTTTCTGGCATATCATTTAGGTCGATACATTTTTTCGAGGAAAAATAACATGATCTGAAAGATGCACAAAATGAATAATCTTTACAGTTTTCAATAAGAAATTTAGGTACAATTGGAAGAAAAATTACAGATTTTTCAAGTAAAAAATTAATTTGATTTCATTTCGTGTGAAAACAAATATGGTTCAGGGTCAAACATAGCATCCCCTAATGATGAAATGGTTGGTCCCTTATAATTGATATTTTAATGGTATCCCTGTTTTTGTCCATTCAATGTATGCTTTGTTTATTTCTTCTTTTATGTATATAAAATACAACTATCAAATAAGATTGCAATTGTATCAGTTTCACCGCAGTGGCTTGCTCGACAGGTCGGTGGCTTTGTTCGGGTACTCCAGTTTTCTCCACCAATAAAACTGACCGCCACAGTATAGTTGAAATATTGTTGAAGGCAGCGTTAAAGAAATATAAAGAGGTTGGAGAAACATGAAACTTTGATCTACATTAGTTGATCATCCATATATAACTACCAAGCATTAGGACACGATGTAAGGTGATGACATTGCTTTCTGACCATCGTTCAGTAATGCCATGTCTTAAATTCGGTACTCAGTTCCGGACGAGGTGTACTCGACTTGTATCTAAAGCAAGCACAAGTCGATGGTACAATCTGGTTCTTAGTAGTGTTCCCCATTCGTTTTAATCCGTGGACACCCCCCAATCCATTCGTTTTTAAATGTTTTTCTTTCTTAAATGCAAAAAGAAATAATGGAAATAAACCAATCTTGTGCATGTAGATGTAAAACAAATACCATCAAGTTGATACCCAAAGAACCTGGTGTTAATTTGTAAGTGTTGACGACTTTCTATTGTGACTTTGTTTATTCATTTACGATGACAAGATTGGGAGTTAGGAAAAGACACACTTTAACTGTATGTTCTATGAGAATGATAAATTTGTTGGCAAACGCGGATGTTCAAAGGTGTCATGCCATGATCAAATGTTCAGACAAGGGGAAACAATTAAATATCTTATTTTAATAAGATTTCGAATCAGGGGCGTAGGGACAGATGCAAGGGGGTAGTTACCCCCTCTTTTTTGACAAATATTTGGACAGGGCGGAAATCATAGCATGAAAAGAAGAACGGTACAGTTAACTAAGCGCATTTTCACGCCTCTTCGAATACACACTGAATCGAATGTTGCTGGCAAAGTACTTGGTGTTTCTAATTGTTACAATTCAATTCAATATTTTATTAAAGTCTCATCTCTTAAACATAATATTTGTACAATAAAAAATATTAAAAGTACATACATATAAATATTAAGAACCATTCAATACAGAATTATAAGACTACATACATTTAAATAACTTGATAATAACATAAAAACTACAATTGATGTACATATATAAGAAAGGAAGAACTATTTACAGTATAAACTATTTCTACGTCTTTTTTAAATTTGTAAACAGGTTTTGGCACATATTCTAATCATATTTTCATTTGAGAATAAAAACATTATTTTCTCTTCATTATTAAAAGACATAAAATCAACGGTATAACTTTTTGCAACATTAAATAAATTTTCTCTAAAATCATCATCAAATGGACAGTTTAAAAGTACATGTGTTTCATCCTCTATAAAATCACTGCAAAAACAACAAATTCGTTCTTCAATTCTCAAATTTTCAAATCGACCGTTTCTATTCTAAGTGGTGCAACTCCACATCTAAATTTAGCGAATGCACTCCGGTGTGAAAATGGCAAAGCTATTTTGCAATACATTTCTGTTTCAAAACTTTTTTTCAAAAAGTCGATACGTTCTGAGTTTATTTCCACCTCTACCAGATACAGATCTTTCTAAACAAGACTTTGAGATGTCATCGGTGTTATTTTCCATTAAAAACACAATTTTCAAGTCATCACTCGCAATTTAGGACGCTTACATGACAACTTTTGTGGCGCAAAAAATAACCATAATATGTAATAATGTGAGACCCAAAAAATGTCACACTGTCGAAACAAAATCGTAGAAAGATGCAAATTTGATACATCTGACACACATGTATACATTGATACATCTGACACACATGTATACATTGATACATCTGACACACATTTATACATTGATACATCTGACACACATGTATACATTGATACATCTGACACACATGTATACATTGATACATCTGACACACATGTATACATTGATACATCTGATACACATGTATACATTGATACATCTGACACACATGTATACATTGATACATCTGACACACATGTATACATTGATACATCTGACACACATGTATACATTGATACCTCTGACACACATGTATACATTGATACCTCTGACACACA
>MJUT01009447.1:169795-185629 GCA_002080005.1 Gigantidas platifrons | reverse complement strand
GCCCTGACACACATGTATACATTGACAGCCCTGACACACATGTATACATTGACAGCCCTGACACACATGTATAAATTGACAACCCAGACACACATGTATACATTGATAGCCCTAACACACATGCATACATTGATAGTCCTAACATATATATATATATATATTGATAGCCCTAACACACATGTATGCATTGAGAGCCCTAACACACATGTATACATTGATAGCCCCAAAACACACGTATACATGACCGCGCAGTTTTCTGGCTTAGTGCATACATTTCAATAACAAATGGCGGGGTTACACTTGTTATGTATAAATATAAAGATTAGAACTCGACGTTCTTCACACCACGGTGACTCAATCAGTTATATGCAGTTATAGACGTTTTGCTCACAAATGGAACAAATTGTATGACCACAACCATTTACTAGGAGGGGGAGTTTAGACCCACTTTTCTAGGAGGGGGAGGTGAGACCCACTTTAATAGGAGGGGGAGGTGAGACCCACTTTAATAGGAGGAGGAGTTTAGACCCACTTTACTAGGAGGGGTAGTTTAGACCCTCTTTACTAGGAGGGGGAGTTTAGACCCACTTTACTAGGAGGGGGAGTTTAGACCCACTTTACTAGAAGGGGGAGTTTAGACCAAAAATCAATCAAAAATCAATCCCACTGTGAGTTTTGTGTTCTGGCCATGATTTCTCTCGCCATTTTTTCTGAGAAATCAAATGTGTCGAAATTAGCAGACGGTTCTATGACCGACTGGCTTCCTATAATATTTAAACCAGAGATGGTAACAGAAGATGAGTATGGTGTTTAACGCCACTTTATATTACAATATTTCAGTTATATCGTGGCGGTCAGTTTTATTGATGGAAGAAACCGGAGAAAACCATCGGCCTGTCACTGACAAACTTTATCAGAAAAAAGTGTTTAATTTCCATCAATTTATTAATAGACTATATATACATATACATATCAATAACTTGATCCTGACCTTTTCAATCTGCCATTTAAAATTTAATACTGACTGTCATGTAGAATAAATATACTATACTTTACATCAAAATAGTTCTATCAGATAAAAGACCAAGATATTTATATTCAAAAAGAGATTTTGAGTTTATTAACTTGACACGCAACAGCTTTCTCAACCAATGTTGTCATGTTGAACAAAATTCATCTTAAATACGGCTTTTAATTGCTTAAATATTAATGCCACATGACAGAGAACACCTTACACTTAAGTAGTCTTTACTGAATGTATCAACAATAATATCTGATCGCTATTCTATACGACGAAACATCCATCATCGAGTGATAGAAAGCTACAAGTAGGCTTGTATGTCGATCAATGAGCTTCTATTGTACCCGCTATGGAAACTCATTAAGAGTGGTTTCAACCGTTCTAACGACTTTTAAATTCGTATTTTTTTACGTAACGCGGCATATGTCAAAGAAGAAGAGAAATGCCACAGGCGCCTCCTCACCACTCGTGTACTATGTGTGTTAGAAGACAATGTGTAATCCCGGACGTATTTAGTACTAAAATTAGGACATCATCCATGAAAATTGTGTCAATCTGAAATGAAAAAGAAAAAGAAAATGAAATGATATATTGTCAAACGCCATCGTTTACAAATTGTGATAAATTTATTAGATGAATATAAGTTAATAAATACACCTGCAATGGGGAAAAGGGTTAGGATTATGGTGTTTAACACCACTTTCAATAATATTTTAGTAATATCGTGACGGTCAATTTTATTGGTGTAGGAAACCGAAGAAAACCATCGACCTGCCACAAGTCTTATCACATAAACTTTATCACATATTGTTATATCGAGTACACCTCGCCATGAAGAGGATTCGAATATAAATATTTCAATAAATAGTGGGAGACTATTATCTGTACCAGCTAGCGATGAACAATTAATTACAATGCATCTTCAATCGCTCAGTACCTCGGTGTTACGTACCGAATTATGTAAAATCTATGAATTGTTGTGTACGTAAAGCGTCTTTTCAGTACATAAGTACCCCTTATTTGAACAGCTGCAAGTCATACGGACCAGTTAGATTATTTAATATGTGTTACCTAACTTGGGACGAAGTCCAATATTTTTTTTTAAACAATATTAACTCAGATATATGGACATAACATTTTTTTTTTACAAGGTAGACCGGGGGCGGATCCAGACTTTCTCAAGAGAGGGGGCAAATAGGGGGACCCAAACCCAAATTTTCCGTCGTTTTTAAAGGTTTTTCGTCAGAACGGGGACCTGTCCCCTCCTGTAGACTGTGCACCCAGTCCGGTGTTGTATAATCCGGTACTCGACGTCTCAATTTCATAGAAAATATAATATCGGACAGGAGGAGGAAGAAATGAAACTCTGTTTAATGATATTGTCAGTCCCATGGTATATGTTTAATAGGCTAGAACACACTGCGATTTTGAGTCATTTTTTCACATTCATAACAGGAAGTAGTTCCAGAGTTTCAAGTATACATATAACATTTTAATTAACAAGTTTATGACAAATCTATGAGTTGAAAAGAAGGTGCGAAACGTCTCACTATACATTTCTACCCCGGTACGAAACGTCTCGATCTAGGTACGAAACGATCTGGTACGAAACGACCAGGTTACGAAACGTCATGAACCCTTCCAGATTACTGCGCATCCGAATTTCTGCAGATTTAACCCTGTATTGGTTTCCGATGCGTCATTTCCGGTGCAAGGAATTTAATCAATTAGTGATATGGATCTGGAACCAAAATATTGCTATTTCTACCATAGTTGGGACTTCGTCCTATATTATTGAAAGTGGCGTTAAACATAATAAAAGTCAGTACATGTACTATCAAAGTCAGTACATGTACTATCAAAGTCAGTACATGTACTATCAAAGTCAGTACATGTACTATCAAAATTTGAACCAGTTTCAATACATTCAATTAAAATGCACACAGACACATTATTTATGTAAAGCTGATGGTAATTCATGTTGCTGCAGGTTAAGACGTATATATTTCAGGTGGCCATTTTCTACTAGCACTTGATGATACCCTGCACAGCTTGGTATACAGAAGAATGGTTTAATATTTATTTATTTACCCAAATAACCTTACACAGCAAGCTCTGACAAAATGATCCTATTACTCAATTGTAGCATCCATCATTGCTGTATTGCCCCAGTTTGATACTCACGTGTAAGATTGATCGAATCTCGTTTAACAAACATCATATGTCGTTTCTCATATTTCGAAAATACGGGTTTTTAATTTATAATCGTGAAATATTACAATATTTAACAAAAATTACAATTGTGTACAAAGATAAATTGTTTACAGTTTTAATATGATTTAATAAAATAGATTAAATCTGTTAGTTTTTAAATGTTTTGATGTGTGTAGCGAGAGAGAGTAATATTTCTTCTCTAAAATGTGTATGTATGTTAGTGATATTTTACATCTATTAATTACATTGACAAATTTCATTGGATTAAAAACAATACACGGTATGCATACATTATATTATAATTCATTAATTGTGATTTATAGTTTTATAGTAATTTATAGGGACTACACGCTAATTAATTAATGCGACTACAATACAAGGTGGACCATGTGATTTAAAAATATATATATTTCATATTTTTACACTCTGGAAATCTCAAATGTTATTTTATGAAATTTGTTCTAGCTGCTTCAGGGTGGTATGATTCTTATGTGTTCATTTTTTCTCATTTTTTCCCCATCTAACTGGAATTTCTCATATTTGGTGTATCATTAACATTATAATTAGGAAAGAAGGTTATTAAAAATATATAACAATAGATAACTTGAATTAGCGACAACGCGATTTTTGAAGTGGTCGATTTTTAAAAGCATATTGATTACGAAAATCGTAATTTTTCATACCCAAAATTATTGTCGTTTTCCGTACCGACCTTCATAAAATGAAGATTAAACACAGAATTATTGGGGAATACGTTACGAAACGTTAAGATTCAAACAACATTAAACGAGCGTAACAATTTGAAATGTTTGAATCTTAACAGTATTGTCCTTACCTCAAAGCTAAAACTCCGAGAGTTCCGAACTTCCGTTTTTTTACAGGTGGCGCTGTTACTTTCACTTTGAATTTTTGTCATCCTGGACAATAATTCTGGTAACGATAGTTTTGGGTCTTTTTTGTCCAAAAAAGAACACCAATCGTATCTTTTGCAAGCATAACTGTTTATGATAGCTTAAATAAATCATTAAGATTTTTCAACAAAATCGTAGACAATATGCCTTTAAACAAAAGATCTGAATTATACAAAAAGTGGAAACTTTACAACCCATTATAAGTAGTGTATGTTGTCTGTATGAAAACAGCATATTATATCAATATCAAGTAACTCTTCTTGTTTTTTATTCATATTTGCTTCAAATAAAATATTGAAGGATTTTACGAAATTTTGATAAAAAACATGGCATATCGAGATTACCCTTTGAATTTGCAAAGTGTTTTAATGAACTTTAATGATTTGGCAAATGTTGTAATAAAAAAAAATAGGTAAACTCGTTCACAAACAAAATTCTTTATTTTATGAAATATAATATTATTATTGTACAAGTTATATATTTTACTATTGAAACAAAAGAAGTTGCCCGGATTGGATATTCCTGATTTCTTTTTCTGCATTCGCACTCGGGTGCAGGCCTTCGTGTCTGAGAATTCCCGATATTGTACGTATATAACGTTTATACTGCAATGTCATGCATTCACAAAATTCTAAAAAGAGAAAAAGGCAAATATATAGGATTCAAATTTTTGTTTGAATTTCCATTTGGGTGTTATATGTCTACGGCGTGTTCCCTGTTCGACCAATGTCCATTGTGTGACGATGATAAGCAAAGGTTTATACGTGCACCTTTATATAGGTAGTAAATATACTGATTGCAGTATAAAATAAAAAAACATTGATATTTTTAATCATATATCTTTGAAAATGGGCTATGAATGATGTACTACTGTTTAATTTAGATTATCGATCTTTAAATTATCCATTTTACAAGGACAAAATTTATATAGTAAGGCCATAAAAAGTTAATTTCTTGGTTCTCAGGCCCGCCCGCATGTGGAAATTCGTCGCCGCATTGCCGATATTATTGCAAAAATAGTAAACAAAAATTATTAAATGCGGTAGCGCTGTTCGTACGGAAAAAACAACCGCATCCGTTTTTTCTCTTATATCGCGCGGTCGGTGAAACGCTTTAAAACGCATCATGCTTAAATGAGATTTAAAGCATCGTTATGACAATGTATAAATAAAAAACGTGTTTCCGTTTGACATTTAGACAAAATGTCAATCGTTTCTGTGCAAATTCGGCACAAATGTTTGCCAGTTTTACCAGGGAACATAATAGGGATCTTCTCCGAAGCTTGTACCTTATTGAAATTGTTTACGGAGATAAAAAATGGTACGTTGGGACCAGCGGATTGGACGTTTCCATAAAAATTAACCACTTGTGATGTTTCTGCCACCATCGGAAGAAATAAATTTGAAATTTTCAATAAAGTAATGAAAAGATTTATACATTGCCATATTTTTCACACAAAAAAAAGAAAAAATGCCTCCCTCATCACTTTTTACAGCAGTAAAAGGATAAAAAAAAATGCCGCCCTCCCTCATCAATTTTGACAAAAAAGGGCCTGAGAACCAAGTAATTAATTTTGCATGGCCTAACACTGTTGTGCATATATGTAAATTAAATGTGTAGTTTAGATCAATAACATGCATATAGATATGTGTAATTTTCATATTTTGTTGAAGCTCGGGTGGCTCAATGAGTTAGGTAGTTGGATTACCTAACAACTCATACAAGCCTATCCCCAATACGGCGTGGGTTCGCGCCCGGCTTTGTAAATTACAAAAAGGGTGCACTCGACTCGCAGCCGCAAGTGATAAAGTTTACCAGTTGCTTGCCCATGGTCAGTGGTTCTCTCCGGGTATTCCGACTTCTTCCACCACTAAACCTGGTCGCCATGATATAGCTAAAATATTGATGAAAGTGGCGTTAAGCATCAAAAATAAAATCAAATCAAATCAAATCATATTTTGTTGTCGGTTATCTTTTTCATACAGTTGTGCCAAAATACAATACACCAAAATATATTAACAAAACAACAATATCTCTGTTTCACAGGTTATGGAAGTTCGATTGAAAAAAATAAATAATAATATACTTAGGGACCTTTTCATAATGTAAAATAAATTGTTTCCCATGCTGATAATCAACTTTGAGAAATGCCATAAATCACTTGATTTGGGCAGCTGTCTGTTTAGCCGACAATAATCAGGAAGTGCCTAAATTGATATTCCAGGATTACAAAGAAAATCACCTTTATATTTATTATCGTTGTTTTAATGTAAAATGAAGAAATAACCCGAACATCCAGTTTGAAATATAATATGATTTTGGCAGGTTCTGTGGGAATATTTTGTTTCTAAGATAAGTTAATTCTACGGTTCTACAGTCGTGTTTAAATGATGCATGTAAAAATAGAGATATCTTATTGCATTTCTGTCATTCTACTGCTAATGAAACGGATACTCAACAAAAAAAGACATAAAAAAACAGTGTTTAAGACGTTTGTAAAGAACGGACAAATATTTTAAGTGAATTAGACAAACGGAATTCGGTTGTTTTAGCAACCATGAACTTCTAAAAACTGTAATAAAAACATATATATATATATGGATGTAGTCGAATGGTCTAGGGCACTGGACGTAAGGCTAAGCGAATGGTGCTGCAGTGTATTAATTGTGTGAGTTCAAATCCCGTCGAGGAAAGAAAAAAAATTTGACAGTTTCAAAATCTGATTCTAACACTGTTTGGTTTAATTTTCAGACGTATATATATATATATATATATATATATATGTTACAGTATATATATGTTATATATGTTACAGTAAATGTTTGTAATCATGCAGGAATTTCATGAAATTACTGAAAATTCAGGAATTTCATGTAATTTCTAAAGAGCTTAGTAATTACGTGAAATTACTAATTTTTTTCCGTAATTACATGAAATTACTGAAACTTTTAGAGAATTTTACACACATTTATACTGATTTCATTTTATTGATAAAATGTACAATAAATCTACATGTTTTCAACAATTGTACTGTTACATGTAATTTACATGTAGATATGGGAGTGAGTTGCTACTCACCCCACTATATTGAGTGAACGTCTCACTGTTTGATTTAAATCATTGAACATCAAGTTAAAAAAAAAAATTGAACATCAAGTTGTTAAAATGTCACAAGATAGAAGAGAAAGGGAATTTATTGATGAAATGTATAAATATTACAATGAAAAGAAAGAAAAAAGTTTTGCTGCTAAAAGAGAAAATACTAGAAATCATTGAATGTCTACAGCGCATAGAAACTGACGAAAACTACAAGAAGTCAAGAGATGACTATTATTATATCGAAAGGTAAATATCTTGACTTCCATCCATTGCTCTTAATTATTATACACCTGCTTTGAAAAGTGGGGGTGTATAGTGATCGGGGTGTCCATCCGTCCGTCCGTCCGTCCCAACCTTGCATCCACAGCTCCTCCTAAACTACTGAATGAAATTCAATGAAACTTTCACAGAATCTTTATTATATGATGCCATTGTGCACCTTCGACTTTAGATTTTGATCTGAACGACTTTTGGGGTTTCACATAGCAAAACATGAACTTTGCCATAGGGGGAGCGCGGGTATCAGTTAGTGAGCTTTGCTCACAGTATTTGTAGTTTGATATGGGGGATGCCATGTATGGATACGGCACCAAAAACAAACGCAAAGAAAACAAGTCAAAATATGCATCCAGGTGTTTACACAAAAAAAGAGGAAGAATTGGTGGGATATTTCATGGATCAACCTTCTCAGTCTACAATTGAAAATCAAGCAGTTACCGAAACTCCCGTCGAAACTGTACTTACTCCCCTGGAATTTGAACATGAATGCAAATCTTGTACTACTGTGTTTCAGAGTGACATAGAAAACTGTGATTTATGCGATGTATGCAGCAGAGGTATGGTGATCAACAGGGAGAGACATCTTAGTCATGGAAACCTTGAAAGACAGGCTGATAAAATGGTGGCAAGAACAATCAGGTTCTTCAACCAGTTACAGTGGGTAACAATGTCACATTGCCTGTACCAAGTGTTGATAGGGGTAGAGGAGATCCCAGGAATCTGATGTGCGTTGTGACCGATATTAACACAGAAACACACCAATACAAACATGCTACTAGATATGGTCTTTTGAATGGATCATTTTCCAGGAACCAATTCCTGACATGTACATCTAACACCTTGCTCCTGGGTTCTATTGGTTTCGACACTGAAATAAGTGTCTGACAGGCAGCAAGAAAACAGTCAATCGGAACATGACAAGGGTTTTTGAAAATGCACCTGCATATCCGGATGCATTAAGAAAACATTCAAATGCTTAAAAGCTGGGATTTTATGTAACTCTAGGTGTCACAACAGTAACACATGTAAAAATAAATAAGACGTTAACAGAGATAACTAAATGTTTCATTTAAACCGTAAATCAAAGTATCTGTAAAAAATGTTTTGTTTGCTGAACTAGAAATTACACATTTATTTTCTTTACTTGTGTTCAATTTTATAAGAAATTAGTAAATGTATGTAAAATTCATGATTTTTTTCAGTAATTACGTGAAATTACTAGATTTTTTAAGAATTTTATGATATTACTAAATGGCTTAGTAATTACATGAAATCCCTAAAAAAAATCAATAATTTCACGAAATTCCTAATTCTCCCATTATGACGTCGTTTTAACCCCGCTGAACCAGTGGTGGAAAAATCTGTAATCCTCTAGAGGATTAAAATGTCTCGTGAATTTCCCCGCATTTGACTCGTTTGAAGGCTTTTGAAATAAAGTTCGTGTTAAATAATGGGAGAAACAAATTCTCCTTCAGTTGCCCATGTGGGTTACGATATTTCTCCACTCTCGAGAGTTAAGCGTGGAGAAATATCGTAACCCACGTACAACTGAAGGAGAATCTATATTTACACACATTTACTGTAATATATATATATACATGCCTATATAAATCGATTATACAGTTACTTTTATCTCATCAGTGACCTGTGAATTCGAATCCTGCACAAGTGAGGTGTGCTCGATACAACATTATGTGATAAAGTTTGTCAGTGACTTGCGACATGTCGGTGGTTTTCTCAGGTTTCCTCCACCAATAAAACTGACCACCAGGACATAACTAAAATAGTGTTGAAAGTGGCGTTAAACACGTTACAACTTCTTGTTACTTACTGATATATCATATTAAATATTTGCCGAACTTTAACATGGGAATCGTCCTAGAAGCATTCATGACTAACAAGTTGGTGTTGGATGTTAAGTGACATTCAAGTAACGGAGGGGGAAGGGGGAGGAAATAGAGCATCATACTGTAAATTCATGTGTTGACTTGCACGATTAACTTTGCCTAAATATTTTGAAAGTTATTCATAAGAATTGAAATTTAAATTACAATTTTTATAAAATAAGCCTCTCTCATAATGGCATAGCCATGTATACATGTAGATGTCACGGAAATAAAACTATTACACGCAACAAAATAGGTATTGTGATCCCGTAAATCTTTGACGCTAAGCAGGGGCAATAATTTATCACATTATCGCCTCCTAATTCACCTTTAATTGAATTGAATGACGATGGAAACAACCGTAACTCATCAATCGTATTAAAGAAACATTTATGATCATTATTTAACTAAGTGACTTTTTATTTTGACATAAAAAATGTATGACCTCGTAACAACTGTTAACAAGCCGTACTTTAGCAAGGAATATTGACAGTTAGCATCTGGGCACGTGTTTCGTTTAAACAGAGATCAAATTTGCGCCTCGTTGATATATAAAAACAAAACTATGTGTATCCAATCCAAAGCACTTAAAAACTTCATCATACATTTTTTATTGGAATGCCCTCAATACAAGTTGTTGTAAAGTTTCATTAAGAATTCTTGTGTTCCTGTCAGTCTCGGTCTAATCATATAGTAGTATATTGTCTTCCATAGGCGGATAATAACAGGAACTTTATGACCATCTGAATTTTGTTTTTAATTTATTCAAATTGCATATTACACCCATATGGGACAAGCAATTACAATACAAAAGCATGCAAACATATAAAAAAATAAAAAGCAACAACCCCCCCCCCCCTAAAAAAAAACACAAACATAATTTATATGTAAATGTAGGAGAAATCTTTGACCGGCGCGGACCCTATCGTCTCAAGTCTAGTGATTGTTTTATGAAGGTGCAAACAACCGATAAAAGATCTGAAGTTGGATTGAGTATGTAATCAAGTTTATTCATGGGTGACATATTAGTAAAAGAAGGTCATTTATTTTCAACAGTATTTATCAATCAATCAATTTATTAGAATTGTAAAAACAGAAACAACTTACTTCTTTATTAATTAAAATAAATTATGATTAAAAAATGTAGTAACTCCCCCTGCCAACTCCCATTTGACAAATTATATTTCCAGCAACATAATTAGATAATTTCAGACCGCCGCGATATAGCTGACATATTGTTGAAAGTGTCGTTAAATACCATACCCTCCCCCGTCAAAATTCCATATTACTTGCCTACAATACGCATGTACGTGGCCTAAAGATATTTCATTCCAATTAAAAATCGCTATATTTTTTTCTGATACAAAAGGCCCCCCCCCCCCNTGTCCTTTCTTTGTCTAGTGTACCACCAGTTTAATTACCATTTTAACTAACATATTATTAAATGATTCATGACAGATTATCCCGTTCAAAGTTTAATAATAAAATGAATAACAATAAATACCACAATTTCGGGAACATTACAAAATCAAATAACAAAATCGAAGAAATATGCAAAATCGATATCCCTAACAAATACATGACCGCTCCCTGGCTTGATACAGGTACATTAATGTGACGGGGTTAAACTAGTTATATGAACACAAACCTACCCTCTTAGTGAAGTGATGCGGTCATGCTTGCAAGTGGTGTCCACCTGTGAGTAAATGCGAACCCTCACATATAATTGAAGTATTAATACGTAAGTATGGTAAAAAAAAACAAAAAAATCCCCCAAAAAACCAAAACAATAAAATCTAATTTTATACAGTACTTAAAAAACAAAATATTCCATAATGAGACTAGATACAACATATTATTAAATTTAAATCGTGTGAGATTCCTATGCATTTTTAAATCTCACAATATGATTTACTATTTTATAAATAGCATTTTGTAAACATGATATTCCTACACATTTTTTAATCTTATAATATAATATACTTTTTTTTTTTTTTATAAATAACATTTTTTTTTTCTAAACATGATATGATATTCTATCTTCATCATAATTCCACGGAAAAAGGGTTGTTATCAGTGTCTTAGACAGCGAGCACAAATTCTCATAAAGTGATATAGAAATAAGACGTCCATTTTGACATGACGTTGATTTCACCTCGACGCTTATCGATTTATATAAAAAGACGCTGACATGAAACGTTGATATGACCAAGAACTGAATGAAGCAGACGTAAGGTTTTGAAATTAATTTTGACTGACAATATGAGATTCTTAAATTTCAAAGTTACGTTAAATGTAGATAAATTTCATCAGATTGTGTAACTGATATAATTTTCAAGCGATAATTTGCATCAATCATCGTTGTTAGATTTGAACGACTCTGAAATCTCAAAAACAGTCTTGAAAGTCGATACAGTTTGCATAAACTCTACTTAAGACATATGCGATTATTGTTTTTTTTTTTTTGCATCTTTTGAATCCAGTAGCCAAAAGATGGATATCTCCATTATATGTCCTTCACGCTGTCAAGTTTTGATTTAACCTACCAGTTTACCAACTGTTCAAGAAAATCGTTCTTTTCAAACATTGATAAAAAACGAGAATGTATACGGACGTGCTTAGGGCCCCACCATTACAATCTTACCATTTAATTTTCTATTTCCATTTTAAGAAAATAATGAGAGATGAAAAAAGAAAAACAAAACTACCGTGTATTTTTCAACCCGACCTAGGTGTACTTCTCCAACCTTAAAACACCCTTCTATATATTGATAGTATACTGAATCATTAGTTACCTGTGTAATGTTTTCTTACCATTGTTTGTTCTTTTTCTATTGATTTTTTTGTCTGTCCTTCGATATACAGCCTATGATTACCAGGGGCGGATCCAGGGGGGAGGAGGGTGGGGAGCCTCCACTAAAATTGGAAAAAATATGATTTTTTTGCGTAAAATCGTGATTTTTCACACGAAATACCCCAAAAATGTTCGCGCCTCCCTCCGTTCGGCGCGATTTTTTAAGTGCACCCCCTAACTTTAAATCCTGGCTCCGCCCCTGATTACCCCTTACTCATGTTTCTCCAATACTTTGCACAGTAGCCGAGCAATAATATTGTATGTGTGTATTATTGAATAAACTCCAATAAAACGATTTTCGTTACTTTGCAAGAGTTCATCTCCGGATTTTGGGTGTGGTCCCTGTTGCTCATTTTTTTTCAGCTTTTTGTGTTGTTCTATAATGTGTCTTTACATTCTGAGTTCCATGCTGTGATGTTCGTTACGATTTCTGCATAAAAAAAACGATGTTCAGTTCGTCTTTACCTCCAGTTGTTTGTAGGAGGGCTCATTTCTTTTAAAGTTATTTGTGTTTGTTTGCGGATAGTGGTGTCCAACATATATTGTGTTGTGTTTTTGTTTTGTTTGTGTATAGTGGTGTTCAACATATATTGTGTTGTGTTTTTGTTTTGTTTGTCTTCGTCTTGTGTACCTTATATTGCCAGTTTTTCTGGATTGTCCATTTTTTATTGCCCCATCGGAATTCTCCGATTAAATTATTCAGGAGATGTTCATTTACAGACCTCTCCATTGTAGACCATCATGCTTTCGTATATACCCCTCCCCCAAAACCAACCCTCCCCCATTTGTTTTTGCCAATTTTGAAACTTTCAATTTCACAAGTTGTGTTGCCACATAAATTTGATTACATCGATTATTTACCATAACACCGGTAGTTTGAGACCGGTACAAAAATGTATATAATTTCAAGATTTCTGAATATGGATGAAGAATTACAACCATTTTATCTACCGACCTAACTACTCCCCAACAATAGAGATGACTCGATGTAAACATATTCTTGATATTCAAATAATTTTACCTCGAATTGTTGCTAATTACTGCCATCTGAATTTTGTAATTAGCATGACCTTATTTTATCTACTTTTAGCATTCTTTCTGCTGATTAGGGTGAAATTAAGCATATGTTGATATGCTTCGTATCAGACTAATACAGATGTACTGAGTTGCATCTTACGTTCCTGCAAGGTTCACATACAATCTCGTGTTAACACCCTTGCGCCTACTAGATTAAATTTGGCAAATTTTGACACAATGAAAATAATTTCCTGCATGACTGTATCAATTTTTTTTTTTGTCTGGCAAAATTTAAAAATAACTTTAAGTACGTACGGAGGTTCACAAGCAATTGTTTTGAATATCACGAAATAGAAAATTATGATGTTTTAAAAAGAGCCTATTTTAGACATCTTATACACAGGCACTTGTTTCATTCAAAAAATATATGCTCCCTCCTCTTCCTTACTTCAAAGTAAACATCTGCCCTTTTCCCCTTCCCCACTTCGCCTCAATATTTTTCGCTTATTTGTGATCCTTTCGCTGACCCAATTATATCGTTACAATCCCGAGATATTTCTATTTTCGACTGCCACATTTAAATATACCTACCGGGCCCCCCTCAGACGAATTGGACAAGAATATTCAGCGAACGTCGCAGTTTCTATTTTTCAGTCATTGAAACGGATACAGCCACTTCCGGTTTGCGCTGGATTTGTCATATGCATTCGGAATTCTCTAGACCGGCCATGTGTAACAATGCCATCATGATCATCTCCTCTCAAATGTAAAGTAAGCCTTTAAAATACAGATAATTGTTCCAATGCAGATTATAAAAATATGTTCAACTCCAAATTACTGACATTTGATTTTTAAAGCACTTTTTTTTAGTTTCTAAATCAATTTAGACCGGACCGGAAGTGGCTGTATCCGTTTCAATGACTGAAAAATAGAAAATGCGACGTTCGTTGAATACTCTTGTCCAATTCGCCCAAGGGGGGTCCAGTAGGTATAATTAAATGTGGCAGTCGAAAAGAGCAATATCTCGGGATTGTAACGATATAATTGGGTCAGCGAAAGGATCACAAATAAGCGAAAAATATTGAGACGAAGTGGGGAAGAGGAAAAGGGCAGATGTTTACCTTGAAGTAAGGAAGAGGAGGGGGCATACATATTTTGAATGAAACAAGTGCCTGTGATCTTACAGTTAAAAAACCACAGGTTTAAGCATCGCGTTTAGCTAGCGACATTCCTAATATAAAGAGTTGTCAAAATTATTGTACAGTCAAAACTGTATTAAGAGACCACCTTTGGGTCAAACAAAAAGTGGACGTGTAAGTCAGATGACCTCTTAAAAGAGGTTCAGTTCAAATTCTATGACAGGACAAGAAAAAGGTGATATTTGAAAACAGGTGACTGTTTATTAGAGTTGTCCGCTTAGGCAGGTTTTACTGTACATTTAGAAGTAAAATCCACATTTATATGTTAAGGACATCCTACTTTTCATACACGTGTCTAAAAATAAAGGGTGCACTCGACTCACAGCCGCAAGTGATAAAGTTTACCAGTTGTTTTCCCATGGTCGATGGTTCTCTCAGGGTACTCCAGCTTCTTCCACTACTAAAACTGGACGCCATGATATAGCTGAAATATTGCTGAAAGTGGCGTTAAACACCAAAAATAAAAATAAATCAGTCTAAGAATAAAAATTCTTCTCAAATTGTCTATCGAACAGTTGTGATATTGATGCAGTCCGTAATTATTGAATAATTTTAAGGGTTATGCTTAGGGTAATGGTATTTAACGCCACTTTCAACAATATTTCAGTTAGATCATGACTGTCAATTTCCTTAATGTAGGAAACCGGAGTACATGGAGAAAACCACCGACCTGCCGGAAGTCACTGACAAACTTTATCATATAATGTTGTACCGAGTACACGCCGTCATGAGCGGGATTCGAACTCACACAAGCTACCACGAGATCACGACCGAAGGCCACCATAAATTTAGCATATTTAATAAAATAATAAAAATCGATTCACCATGTATGAACAATTAGAAAGTAGAAAATAACATTTAACAGTTAAAGGAAAAATCCAGTCAGTTGAACAATTTTATAATTCAATTATTGTAACTTTTTATTCGTAAATGACTAATTATTAAAAAAAAAAAACCTTTATTAACATCAATATGCCCGATTAGAAATATGAATATTTGGAACTTCCTTTCGTGTGCAAGCGGCCATGACACCTCTTCATGTGACATCACAGGGTCGGTGTCATGTCAGTTAAAGGTGACAGGAAGTGAATTTTGTCAAAATTACAACTAAATGATAAAACGTTTATATATATTTTAGAAAAGGTCACAGAATGCTTTTTATAAAACAAATTCACATCCTACCCTTATAAAATCGATATTGAAAATCAATTAATATTCCGCGCGCAATTTACTTACACAGTTATCTACCTTTAAGTAATACGTCACACGTGCCATTCAGTTGATGTAAACACACTGCGAACTGCCTGAACATATCCAAAATTAATAATACGCGACGTGCAATTAAAACATGCAA
>MJUT01009447.1:154850-167852 GCA_002080005.1 Gigantidas platifrons | reverse complement strand
ATTTAATAATTCACATACCAAACTAAGGTCGAATGGACCCGAATTCAAAATACTTCACAAAAATGTAAGGATCTAGCTATGCTATAGATGAAAAAGTGGACATTGCAAAAAACCAGATACAGTTCTACATGTACATTGTCTATTCCACAACAATCATTTAAATTATTTATACTCTGAAAATTTACATGTAACTACATTTAGGATATAAAGATGAGATACAGAAAAAAAATTAATACATGATGATGCACAAAAAGTAAACAGAATCTTATCAAAACATACCACCCCCCCCCCTTTTCCCATTTGCATATCGATATTATAATTACTACAAGCTCTTTGTTTTGAGATATAAAAATTGTAAATTAATTGGAAACTTACAAATAGCAAACATGCCCAGTTTCTTCGTCCTCTTCAAATTCGTTTTCATCAGATGCATGTGACATTTCTAGGCTAGCTCGTCGTCAGGATCTGAATCTTCTTCACTTCCCGATGCCGACTTTTCGCCTTCAGTTCCCTTTGTGGGTTCAAACATATACGGTTGAACTGCAGATCCTACTCAATTTAAATCTGGCATTTCTTCACAATCACTTTCCTCAAAGTCGATATCCATTTCAATTAATTTGATGTATTTCTTGTTTACCCACGCTATCAGCTGTTTGGTTTACCTGTATACACTGAGGCACGTGCGACGTCAGTGAAGAGTTCTTTCAGGGGGAAGTAATCATTATGTATCGTTCGCTGTGACCACACTTTAACGGGTGGGTACGGGTACATATTTAGGATTTTTCAGACGGGAATACAATTTTCTATTTTATTTTGATATAAACTTCACAAAGAAATCGAAAAAACGGGAACAAAAAATCGCTTCCTGTCACCTTTAAATAAATAATGTATCTGACCCTTCCCAACCTCGAGCCCTTTTGGCTATTTTTAAACTGCAATTCAGTGTTTACAATTTGTATATCGTCCTAACTTTTGTCTTAATATTCCCATCCCATGCTACATTTTCATAAATCATATGAGTTTATTTTCATTCATTGGGGGGGGGGGGTAATTTCATACTTTAAATGATTTTCCGAAGGATAACTGTCACTTTTAACTCGTTTTGTGCGTACACGTTCATTTTCCTTTTTTGTCACCAATGCTGTCGTACTTTCCCGTGTTTTTTGTGGTCACTAGTCGATGTGTTGACAAGGGTGGGATAGGCAATTACAAAAAAAGAAAAAAATCTTCTCACACTTTCCCTTTTCGTTAGTGCAATATAATTCTTGAAATGAAGTCATAATGATTTTTGTAAATATCCAAAGATAAATATATTACGTTATTTTACGATTTACATAATTTTTAATGATAAATATGCAACTGATATACGATACCGCTTTTGTGACGTCACAACTCTTTCGGAAGAGCTTTAATTGCAGATATAATCCGAGAATGGATTAAGCATTTTGTCTCCTCACATTGAAGAGTTATGAAAAAAAATGGCGAACCCGATTATTTGGTGCTACATGCAACTTAAATCACCAAATTCTACCTTTCAGTATACTATTATTAACTTTCATTAACACGAATGTCTTTTATTTACTGCCATTTAAATTGTCACACTAACTGGCTAAGACCATGGCGTTTTCCTTTAAAAAAAGAAAAAAAAACATATTTGCAAATCTTTGGATAATTAGAAATACGCGTGGTGTGAAAAAATGTCAACAACGTGCGTTCGGATTGTACTGTACACTGCTTTTGTCTATAATGAAAGATAATTTTAAACTGTTTTTATTCTTTTTTTTCCTTGTGAAATCCTACATGCATTGTATTTTCCTAAAAATTCAACATCGTTTCAAACTGTTTGGTCTTTTTTTCCTGGTGAAATCTTGCATAGATCATTTTCATTATTGATGTAATCTAAAAATAGTATGGAAGTTTAGTAACACTTTTACGTAATGATAAATTCGCATCATTAACGATTTTATAATAAATAAATAATTTAAACAATCATTAATCTGACACTTTTGATATTATTCTTTTAAAAGTCATACATTTGACATATTGACAAATTATTTCACATTTTGTGGTTAATACAAGCACTCTAAAACTGAAGATTTCACATTCATAGGCACATATTGGCACCAGAAACCGTGCCAAAATAATTGTCTAAATCATCAAAAATCGCTTAATCGTGATACATAACGACCCCTCTAATTTTACGCAAGATGCAAAATTCAAGAAGGAACGGAAAACAACAATCTATTTTCATCAAGATTTTGTAGAATGGTTGTCATTGAAATTAATAGCAGGGAGTTTTTATTACAAAGGGCGGTAACTCCAAAGGTTACTGTTAAAAATTCAGTTTAAAGTACCTATTTAGAATTATTGATGTTTTAACAATAGAAGAATGTTCACGCTACTTAAGACCCTGGGCCGTGAGAAGAAAAGACAAGGTTGGAACTGACAACAAACAATGTTTTGATGGAAGATTATCTTAAATGATGTATTATTTATCATGTTTAAGGAATAATTACTAATGAAAAGCTTCATTACACGCACGTCAAAACAGCCTCTAGAGTATTTGGCTTGTTCGGCCAAATGATCTTCACGCCACGTTCCTATACATTTTTGCGTAAATCTATTTGTATTTTGTGGTTGTTGACATAACGTTATGATGCAAGTTTAGGTGCGGTAATGTTTGTTGAAACTTGAAATATTAAAATTATGCGGTCAGCCACATTTTCTCTCAAACATTATTCTTGACATCTACACAACAATAAATTATATACTGAATATTGGAAGTAGACCAAGCGCAAAATTGTAAGAAGGAACAATCTAAATAATAAGATAAACACACGGAACAGAAAACAATTAAATTTAACAGGAAGATCCGTTTTTTATTAAGCGAAAACACCTTCTTAAAGTTAATAAACAAAAACAAACAAGAACAATGCCAGTAGTAAAGAAAAGTCCCTATTTACTTTTCGGGATGCGAAACTAATGCAAATTTCATGCAAAGTAAAGTTAGGTTAAAATAAATAACCTCTCCTTACGTATTTAAGACCATAAATAATTAGGTGTCACTGTATATGTCATAAGATGCAACATAAGTAATTTCTATTGTGTAGAATTTACATGTTTGTCAAAATGTCTTGACCACCTCATTTATCTCCCTTAGAGCGCAGGTGGCTTCCGAAGGGAAAAGGTTAAACAAGGTTACACCACAACAACACGATAACAAACTAATGTTTGTACGTACTTATTATGAACAATTCGATTTATTTATTTCTATGTATGTTCTTAATAAGGAAAGTCTGTCTTGTGACATTTTTGAATGTTAAATATCAAGGTCAACTTAGTTTCTATGGATCACAAACCTTTTTGCGTTTTTTTTTATTGTTGTATATGTATGGTTCTATGAAAAAGGAGATGATGGGGAGACACCTTTTTGAAATCGGATTTGAAAATGAATATTCTGATGAAATTTCACCATTGAAACTATACTCCAAAATTTCACAAGTTATCCAAATTAAGATACGAAAACGTTTTTTTTTTTTTTTTTTTTTTTTGAGTAGAAGAAAACGTTTAAACACATTCCAAACTTATACGAGGCATTTACATTGCAGATTCACTGCCGGTGAGAATTGAAGGGGAGTTTTCATTGTTTAATATCAAATTATATTTAGGCTATAAAAAGTTTGCGGGAATTTACTAACATAGAAAAAAAACCATGGGGAAAAAAAGAAATCAAAGGACAAGTCGTCAAATGTCAATATACCTCCAACCATAACATGATAAATGAGGTCTCATTTTGACTTGTCATCCTTCAAACATACCCCCTATACGTTTTACAGAAAAGGACGACTCAATGCACAACACTATACAACCTAAATATGCTGTTATTAAAATCCATAGATTGCAGATAAGTCAATTATTATATAAGAATGTTAGTCTGTGAAGACACAGTACCAAAATTAGAATAGTCCACCAAGAGAAGTATGGACCCAGTGGTAGTTATAGCAACGTAGATATCAATTTTAGTGCACACGACACATTTCTGGAATTATATGATAATGAGGTACGATCATTGTCAAAAGTTTGGAAAGGCAAATATTTTTTCTTAAAATCTTTGGACATTAATTATTTTGCATACGACTCCATATATTATTGATAATACTCTCCTTCTCGTACTCAACTGAATTGTTTTGACCTAGGACATAATGTTGCTAGTCTTGGTCACCAAATCAAAATATTGCTAGTCTAGGTCACCAAATCAAAACATTGCTAGTCTAGGTCACTAAAACAAAATATTGCTAGTCTTGGTCACCAATGAAAAATATTACTAGTCTGAATAACCACTACAAAATATTGCTAGCCTGGATCACCTACGCAACGTATTGCTAGTCTGGATCACCAAGGCAAAATATTACTAGTCTAGCCTACAAAAATACACAATATTGCTAGTCTGGATCACCAAAGCAAAACATTGCTAGTCTGGATCACCAAAGTAAAATATTGCTAGTCTAGGTCACTAAAATAAAACATTGCTAGTCTAGGTCATCAAAAAGCAAAATATTGCTAGTCTATGTCATCAATGCAAAATATTGTTAGTCTAGAACCCCCTCCCAGAGGGTATGCCGGGGATAGAATATGCACCAGGTTTCTCCGTCCTAGATGCACTAGTCCTCTAAATGGGGCCAAACCCGCGGGAACCTCGGGGTATAGAAATGGGACAGAGAGCTTCTTCGGCTTGAAGGGGCGTCCGTCGGNNNTGTGCGGGATGTATAAATTCACAACCAACCCGTCCTTCGGATGAGACGTAAATACAACCGAGGTCCCTTGTTGAGAGATTTCCATCCTCTTCGCACGTTAAAGAACCCAGTGTAACAGCTCATTATGAGCATTATGATCATGATGAGTGGTCCATTGGAGACCAGTTGCACTGACTAAATTATCCGTCCCTACCCATCACCTTTCCTTGTTTCGAGTCCCGTGGCGTTTAAATTTTTTTTTTTGCCCATTGGCCTATCCGTCCCCCGTTTTCAACCTACATATTGACTTATTGTAAACATGTTCTCGTCCTGAATATAGCTGAAAAATTGCTCGCTGGACGTTAAACATCAATCAATCAAGCAATGCTAGTCTACATGTAGATCACAAAAGCGAAATATTTCTAGTAAATGTCACCAACAAAATATTGCTAGTCTAGATCACAAAAGCGAAATATTTCTAGTCAATGTCATCAACAAAATATTGCTAGTCTAAATCACCAAAACAAAATATTGCTAGTCTTGGTCACCAAATCAAAATATTGCTAGTCTAGGTGGCCAAAGCAAAATATTACCAGTCTAAGTCACCAAAGCAAAATATATTTGGGGTTTATTTTGGCTGCTTCGATTTTCCATCACTGCATATCTTATCATGTCTTTAAAAACATATATTTCAACTTAAAAGATGAGGTAGAGTTGATAATAATAACGTTAGTATCGACAGTCCGATATAATGCGAATATAGGCCCTATCAATTGGAGTTAATATCTTTATTATTAAAGACTCCACTGGCGCTTTGATGTTTTCAAACGATACCCAGTCGATGTCATCAAATATCTAAATTTGATATTAGAATATGGCGCTCAACCTATAGTTGTCTGTGTAGAATTATTGTAGACCATGCTTTACATGTGACATGTTTTTATTGGCCATTGTATTGTCTGTTCTTTATGACATCTGATTACGCCATTAGTGTCTGCAAACTTTTCTTAGGAGGGTAACTTTATAATACGTTAATTTAAATTAAATTTTCATAATAATAAAATAATAAATAAACAAATAAGTTCATGCGTTGAGAACTTATGTAGAATAATAAATAAACAAATAAGTTCATGCGTTCAGAACTTAAGTAAAATAATAAATAAACAAATAAGTTCATGCGTTTGGAACTTAAGTAAAATAATAAATAAACAAATAAGTTCATGCGTTTGGAACTTAAGTAAAATAATAAATAATTAAGTCCATGCGTTGAAAACTAAAGTAAAATAATTAATAAACAAATAAGTTCATGCGTTTAAGAACTTTCTGATTTATCACAAATGTCCATACACGTCATTTTATCTCTATCGTTGCAAGTCCTTCTCATTTCAGTAGGCGGACAGAGTATGACGATTCTATCCTCAAGGGACCTTGTTTAACGTAAAGCTTACTTTAAAACACTTATTGCCCTTTAGGTCAAGATTTACTTTAAGACACTTTTCGCCCTTTAGGTCAGTTTTTTTCCCTTACAACACATGATTCATACATCATTCGTTCATTTGAGGTGTAAACTACTTTAATTCTTTATGACACAGATTAATGAAGATCAGCTGACCCCTTATGCAACACTTGTATTCTGGTGTAATTTTAGCTTAATTGGTAATTTTTGTTATAAATTGATAATCCAAGCATGTTAAGAAATAAGTTTGTTGTCTTAGGGTGTTTAACGCCAATTTCAGCATTATTTCAGTTATATCGTGGCGGTCAGCTTTATTAGTGGAGGAAACCAAAGTACCCGGAGAAAACCACTGACCTGTCGCAAGTCACTGACAAACTTTATCAGATAATGTTGTATCGAGTACACCTCGCCATGAACGGGGTTCGAACTCAAAACGTTAGTGGTGATAGCCACTCTTTGCATAGGTAGTTGACAATCCAACTACCATACGATCAGGACCACGACGGCCTCATATTAGGAAATACAAGTAAGTTATCAACGATTGATGAAGTCAAAGAGTAGGCAAGTAAATATCATTCAAGGTTCAATAATCTTAATTCTAACTGAACGTCATTCTTTCGCTTTGTAAACAAACGAGCGATTTATCGATTGGGTATAATCTCATTAGCACATGCGTCTGGTCGTGTGACTGACTTTTCCGTCGTGAATGTACATGTTGATGAATTATTGTCTGCTCGAATTTGGCAGCATAAATTGTGTGCGACATTGTCCGCAAACGGAAATATAAATTTCCGTCTTCCAATCAAAGTATACTAACGTATTTGTACTCTTAGACATATCAGAATCAGCTTGGCGGATGTTAGTAAATTATGTTATCCCTCCCTTCTGGCTCGGGGATAAAATACTAATATCCGCCAACCCATGTTAAAACTCAAAACACATTCTGGCTTCCTTGATTTATTTCTTATTCATATTATGTCCTTTGTGAAAACAGACCAATTGTTTTAGTGGAACGTACAGCGGTAATGAAGAGACCATTCGCAGTAGACATATAATCTTTTCATGACAAACAATGATTTTCACTCTTGACATTCGTAGTTGTGCTGTATTAGTGAGGTTCCGGGTTTCAATGACAAGCGCAAGAAATAATTTCACCAAGTATTTGTTTTTTGGCCGATCTTCTTACCTTCAATACGCGAGCATAGTAAGTGTTACACCATGGACACATTTAGAATTAAATTGATAAAGACAATAATGCTGCAATGCTCCATGACCAAATCCAGAGGCTCACCTGAATCGGTATTACATATTCCATCAATCTTCCCTTGAGAACTCAATGGTATATGAATAGGCCTGGTTTAAAGATTGTGGTAACACATCTTCGAAAGAACAATGCTTGTTATGACTAGTGATTGGGGGCATGTTGCAAGCAACATATATTCACTCTCACCTACTTCATTGTTAGCAGTTCATTACGGTCAGAATCGCAAGGAGCAGGTGGTCTTGACCAGATGTCGTGTCAGACATAGTAGATTATTTATTAAATAATGAAGAACGACCGGAATGTATTCTGTTTAATTGTTCACTAAACCATATTTTAATCGGCTGTGTAGATGTTGCTGATATTCGTCAGACATTCTACAATGTGAACACTATATCTGATTTATTCATAAATGTCGCAGGCATTTTTTTGTTGAAAATTTTAAATTTTAAAAAGAAATTAATTTATATACAAAAATATAATTAAATAACACAGGTTCTAAATATATGATTTTATCCTTTTAAAGTTAGTTTTATTTCTACATATAACACAATTGTTATATAGACAAGCACGTTTTATTTCTATTGGTCTTATTGGTGTCTAAGTTAATATATAAAATTTATTCACGCCACGATATAGCTGTAAGGAAGTATGCGCAAATCAATCAATCAATCAATCAATCAATCAATCAATCAATCAATCAATCAATCAATCAATCAATCAATCAATCAATCAATCAATCATGTTAGCAGTCCATTATATATGTATTAGAGGTATTGTTTTGCGTCTGTATGCTTTATTTATTTATTTATTGAATTTTGAAACTGTTCTGACTGTGTAGTATTTTTTCACACTAATACACATTACGTTTTCCTAGTACAAACAAAACTAGGAATTAGGAATAAATATTAGTATTTTCCAAACTAATACGAACATGATACATATTTACAGGAAAGTCATAGTGATTATATTATTTTATTGCTTCATTGACTGCGTTGACTACTATTTTACCTATGTTGTTCCAGTATTGCTATAAATGCTGTTATAGTGACAGCCGGAACCTTTGAACCGTAATAAAAGCGGGAGGTTTGGCGCTGTAAAATCTTATTCAACCCACCATTTCTTTGGAAATGCCTGTACCAAGTCAGGGTCATTACGGTTTTCCCAGTTTGCCGGTTGTTGACTGATTTTGTCTGTTTATATACTTATGAGTTTTGACTTTCCCTTTGGAAGATTGTTCGGAGTTCGGTACTTTTGTTATTACCCTTATTCAACGTCTATCAACGTTCCTTCTCCCTCGAAAATTGGCTGTCAATCCAAATAGTTAGATTAAACAAAGAGTACGGAGAACGAATATACAAAAAGTAATAAACAGAAACAAAGAGTACGGAGAATATTAACGAATATACAAAAAGTAATAAAAATAAACAGAGTACGGAGAATATTAACGAATATATAAATAGTAATAAACAGAAACAAAGAGTACGGAGAATATTAACGAATATACAAAAAATAATAAAAATAAACAAAGAGTACGGAGAATATTAACGAATATATAAAAAGTAATAAAAATAAACAAAGAGTACGGAGAATATTAACGAATTTACAAAAAGCAATATAAATAAACAAAGAGTACGGAGAATATTAACGAATATATAAAAATATATAAAAATAAATAAAGAGTACGGAGAATATTAACGAATATACAAAAAGTAATAAAAATAAACAGAGTACGGAGAATATTAACGAATATACAAAAAGTAATATAAATAAACAAAGAGTACGGAGAATATTAACGAATATACAAAAAGTAATAAAAATAAACAAAGAGTACGGAGAATATTAACGAATATACAAAAAGTAATAAACAGAAACAAAGAGTACGGAGAATATTAACGAATATACAAAAAGTAATAAAAATAAACAAAGAGTACGGAGAATATTAACGAATATACAAAAATATATAAAAATAAATAAAGAGTACGGAGAATATTAACGAATATACAAAAAGTAATAAAAATAAGCAAAGAGTACGGAGAATATTAACGAATATACAAAAAGTAATAAAAATAAGCAAAGAGTACGGAGAATATTAACGAATATACAAAAAGTAATAAAAATAAACAATAACAACCAGACATACCCAAATACAAAATAACATCATGAATCTGAGAGTGTGTGTGCAATTATCCAATCAGAAACTCTATATCTTAGATACATTGTTCTGATTGGATGTTATTCCAGTACTATAGTAAAAACTTGCATTCGAAAGTCATATGACCGTAAAACAATTGTTCCTTTAAGCTTATGGGGCCTGGGCGGCTCAATGGATTATGTAGTTGGATTACCTAACAACTCATATAAGCCTATCACCAATACAGCGTATGTTCGCACCTGGCTTTGTAAATTACACAAAAAGGTGCACTCGACTCGCAGCCGCAAGTGATAAAGTTTACCAGTTGCTTGCCCATGTTCGATGGTTCTCTCCGGGCTTCTTCCACCACTAAAACTGGTCGCCATGATATAGCTGAAATATTGCTGAAAATTAAAAGCAATGGCCTTAAACACCAAAAAATCAATCATATAGTCAATCCTTTAAGCTTACCATCTCCTGTCATCAGCCATCTCTCTCTACAAAAACATTCTTCTTATCTAATTGCTTAAATAAATAAGAAATAATAGTATACAATTATTCTAATTCGATACCCATGAACTCCAACCTAAAATAATTACATCGGTAAAATGGAATCTCAATTGACAAAAGAAACACTGACAACAACCTGGATCACTTTTAATCTCAACACGATGACACAGACAGCCGATGGAAAACTAGGCAAACGACATGGATCACGATCGATCGATCGATCACTTAAAACCTTGGACGCTTTTGTGGAGTAGTTAGGGAAAGATACAACAATTTGTAGAGAGAGGGGATGGGATTAACAAATTATTGGAGTCCTATAATGTCTCTAATGGAATTTTTTTAATTTTTAATTTTATTTACAACTGTGTTACTAGTGGTAATACCATGTAATTTGAGATGAGAGGTAAATGTTCGTTTTGTTGAAATTGTTGACCATCATTGTTTACGCTTTCCTATCATGACACTATGTATACCGCTTTGGTGGTGGAATAGTGTTCTCCTTGAGTGCTGTGGATCGGCTGTGTCAAACCAAAAGACTATAAAACTGGTGCTAGTAGCTACCCGGTAAACCCGCTGCATGTAGGAGTATCGTTGTGTAGGAATCGTACCAATGTGTGAGCGATGAACGACATATCTTTCTGTGAACTGTGTGTCAGCAATATAAAATCCAGTTTGGTCTAATTAAATACAGACATCATGGCCGTGATTCTATGGTAGTTGGATTTACAACTACTTATGCAATCAGTGTCTATCACCACTGGTATTATGAGTTCGAATCTCGATCATGGCGAGATGTACAACATTATGTGATAACGTGTGTCAGTGAGTTGCGACAGGTCTGTGATTTTCTCCAGGTCCTCCAGTTTCCTCCACCAATAAAACTGACAGCCACGATATAATTGAAATAATGTTGAAAGTGGCGTTAAAGACCATCAAACAAACAAACAAACATTACCATCTCATCAAATGTAACTTGGTTCTCGTCATTATATAACTGACAAGTTGCTCACATGGCGTCAATCACCACACCCATCACTCCATTGAAAAATTATTCGTCGAGGATTTGAAGTTGTTCGATATCAGTTATATACATAGATTGTATGGTAGTTGCATTTACAAGTACCTGTGCAATCAGTGCCCATCACCACTAAAATGTGAGTTCGAATCCAGCTCATGACAAGGTGTACTCGATACAACATTATGTGATAAAGATTGTCAGTGATTTGCGGCAGGTCGGTGCTTTTCTCCGTGTAGTTCGGATTCCTCCACCAATAAAACTGACCGCCTCGATATACCCGAAATATTTTTGAAAGTGGCCTTAACTCTAACTCTATGAACAAAACAAATCGTACTGTGTATGATTTTAGTAATTTCGTCATTCACGATATTTCACTAAATGTAGATCCTGTCCTTATCTGATTTCACATTATGTACGTTCCGGAAACAGTACATCAGCTTTAGTTCCGGTACATCTATTATAGTGATGCCTATCCCATGTCTTTCATAAAATCCCATTAAATTCGTTGATGTAGAAATTTAGTAAGTATATAACACTATATAGCTGTTAATTTCATAAAATGTCATAAATAGAAGATGTACTTTTGAAAGCAGCCATATTTAACAGTAATTTACATTACCATTTATGCAAAACAAGGTCAAGGGTCGTGTCTTGTCACTTTTCAGATGTTAGCATTGTAACTGACATGTTGTTTCTACACATATCTGTCCGGTTGTACGGAGTAATGTATTCCGAATAGCTTCAGGGTGTATTCTCGGACAGAATGAGGTATCTGTGGTAGTACTTATATATTTAATTGAACGCATATTGTCCTTACAAATCGAAAGTAAAAAAAAATCGGGAAAAAGACTTTAAAATTCATATTGAATGCTGAAGACCCTATTGATTTACATAAGAACACCGTCTAAATGCGACAATAGGTATTTTGTACTATATTCATCTTTACCGAGCCTCAATAATGGAATGCCTGGAGGCCAGATTTTGCTACATGGCATGTGATTTGATTAGAAGAGGTTGATGTTTACAGTTTTTATTTATGATTAGATGTCAACTTTGCCAGGTTGCCTCATTATTTTCTTGTTTGTATATTCATCGCACAACAAGATTTTAACAGGTGCGCGTTGGCCAGTAAATCTTTAAATAATTTGTCATCAGTCACGATTCGATTTAAAAGAATATGAAAAATGTTAGAGACATTTACTGACTGCTTAGCTTTATATTGGAAAAAGGGTTCGTCGTGGTCGTGATTGTATGGTAGTTGAATTTATGGTAGTTGGATTTACAACTACCTGTGCAATCAGTGCCTATCACCAGTAAAGTTTTGAGTTCGAACACCGTTCATGGCGAGGTGTACTCGATACAACATTGTGTGACAAAGTTTGTCAGTGACTTGCGACAGGTCGGTGGTTTTCTTCGGGTACTCTTTTTCCTCCAACAATAATACTAACCTCCACGATATAGCTGAAATAGTGTTGAAAGTGGCGTTAAACACTTAAAGCTAAACTATATTGAAAAAAAACGAGTGGAAAATTATTTTGTTTGTGATGGTCATCTTTGTTGGATTGACATTTTTTGTTTGCATGGTGATCTAAGGGGAATACCTCGTATACATGTTTTTTTTTCAATAGCCTATTTCAACTTTCCTGTTCCTATGAACTTTAACCTATCTCTTTATTATACATATAGAATAATAACCACTTTCCATCTTCGTAAGGTCAAGTGTTGAAATGATGTCCCCCTAGGTGAACTCCAGATGATAGAAATAAAACCTAATTTCTCGCTTCTGGAGACAAAATATCCGAAAGGGTCGTCCAGTTCTGGATTTACCTTTAGACTTGTGTAGCGCCTCAACATTTAGGGGGGGGGGGCCTTCCAGCCAAGGTGTATAAC
>MJUT01009447.1:103629-128269 GCA_002080005.1 Gigantidas platifrons | reverse complement strand
TTAATACTGTCCGCAATACCTGCAGAAGGTAGCAGGCCGTTAAAGGAACACATGCCGTTAGTTTAATACTGTCCGCAATACCTGCAGAAGGTAGCAGGCCGTTAAAGGCACACATGCCGTTAGTTTAATACTGTCCGCAATACCTGCAGAAGGTAGCAGGCCGTTAAAGGCACACATGCCGTTAGTTTAATACTGTCCGCAATACCTGCAGAAGGTAGCAGGCCGTTAAAGGCACATATGCCGTTAGTTTAATACTGTCCGCAATACCTGCAGAAGGTAGCAGGCTGTTAAAGCACACATGCCGTTAATTTAATACTGTCCGCAATACCTGCAGAAGGTAGCAGGCCGTTAAAGGCACACAGGCCGTTAGTTTAATCAAATAAAATGTTTCCCAATATAAGACCTAAACTTTAATTTAAAAAACCATAAAGATATATTGCAGTTGAAATTTTTCATAATAACATTACGTAAATAGCATAGAACGAAGGAAATATGTCGCTGTTTGATTTTCTTCCATTCAGGAAAGAATTCAATGTTGACCCACCCAATGCTAAACATTCGAATTCTTTTCACTCATTACGACATTATAGCATATTTTTCTGGGGCCGTGTTTTCGAAAGTATCCTAAAATTTGTCCTATGATATGTCTTAGGACGATTTTTAGGATGGTCTTAGGACCCTCTTATGACATGTCCTAGGAGTGATCTCGAAGCTGTCTTAAGACTATCCTAACTTAGGATGTCTTAATATATGTCCAAAGTGTCAACGCAATAAGTAGAATAATAGAAATATTGTGCACAACAATTATTTCCAATAATAATATATGGCAAATCCTTGATAAAAATACTCATAATAAATTATAAGATGCAAAAAAATATTGTTTTTCAATTTCTTTATTTTTTCCGCTGTATCCCATGAGCCTGTTTCTTGGTTTCTTTAATTTGAAATTATCTATATACATAGTTCTGAGAAATTTTTAAATTTGAACCATATTTAGATATTTTAACATATAAAAACAGAATAACATTTTGTAAATTTAGAACTGGTAATCATCGATTACCTATCGAAACAGGAAGATGGAATGGTATTGATCATGGGAATAGGCTGTGTAATATATGCACGGATGCAGAGATAGGTGACGAATTTCACTATATTCTTCAATGTAAAACTTTGGCAAACGAAAGAAAATTATACCTGAGTCAATATTTTTCACGCGGAATCAATAATTTGAAATTTGGTCAATTATTCCAAATTAAAAATAAAACAAAACTAACGAAGCTGTGCAAATTCATTCGTGTCCTACAATATCATGCTAGTCCTCCTGGTTAGCCACATATCTCTGTGATCCAAATGATGTTTTTTTCATTTGTGTTATTATTATTTAATTTTGTAGACCATCTTGTCTTGTCATGTGTATTTATTATCTATTTATGTTAAATTGGCAAATTCTCTGTACCACTGTTTAATCTATGGTTTTATGAGAAATAAAGAATCTTGAATCTTGAGTTCATATATGATATAGAACTAATGTGCATGAAATACAGTCATTACCGTTATTTTTGTGTGGTTACTTTCGAGTGAGCTGATTTCAAATGTTCAATGAATTACTGATTAAAGATGAACAAAAGATATCTCGTGTGACGTTAAAGTTATAATAGAAAATCATTGTAAATTAACTTATTTCGATTTTAAAAACAGTATAAAGGTGTATATCAAGCATGTTCTACAACGTAAAGTTCGTTTTTCGTACAAAATATCAAATTATATAACAATTACGGGGTTAGTACCAGCTTAAGACACCTCCATGGATCTCCTAAAGTTAAAACACATTTTTCGGCATGTCCTAAGTTTGGACATGGTCGAGAACACGACTTAGGACTAAATTTTGTCCTTAGATGGTCTTAAGACATGCCTTAGTTCTAAGACACTTTCGAGAACACGACCCCGTGGCTTTTTGTTCAGAACATTTTATTAGTATACAACATAAAATATTGGCAACTTTTAATATATACATTTTTGTATTGTAAATTAAACCAACAACTTAGAGAACATTTGTTTTCGGAAATAAAGGATCTTTCATTGTTACCAGAAAACAATAAAATTTCTTATTTACTCAATCCTAAAATAATAGAACATGTTAGCATTATTGGCTTTTTTATAAAACGGTCATTAGAACTGAGGGCAGAAGTCTCCTAATATGACATGTTACTTTTAATTCAGATATTGTCATTGTAATGTATCACGTTTATTTGTTATTTGTTTTGTTTTGAATATGTCACAAACATGTCATGTTTAAAGGCAATAAAGAATTTGAATTTGAATATAAAATAAAAATTCAAAATTCAATATAAACAAAAAAATCAATTCTGACAGCCTTGTATGCCTTTAAACCCCACTAACTAACTTAATTTTAACAATTTTTCACGCTGAATTTCCATTTATTTTTAAATAAGCATATAATTTTCAATCTTTTAATTTGTCTCTGTTCAAGGTTAAATTATGAATATATTTTTAACTTTTTATTTTATTTAGTGTTTAAATAAATTTATTTGTAAAGGATTTTAATTCTTCAATAAAATATGTCTATATGCATGCACATATTTTAAATGTTCGTTGTTTGTAAAAGGGGTTGAATTCTTCAATAACATATGTCTTTATTATTATATATGCAAATATTTAAAATTGTCGTTGTTTTTTGTGTGTTTTTTGACTATGTGTTAATAACAGACAAAAACTTGTACTGTAAAGTAAAACATTTTAAAGAGTTTTAACGTCAAAAATCCATCTGTAGAGTAGACACCATTTAAAAAAAGTGTTTTGAAACATGAGAAAGGTCATTAAAAACTCATTATTTATGATGAACAGCTAGATATATTTGTACACTACTTCAACCAGATAAGACAAAAATAGAAAAAAATATTTTCTTTTTTTTCCCATTATGATATTTGTACTAATTCATGTTTTATTTTGAAAATTTACTCTCAATATTCTATCATTCTCGCTAGAATATTTTGAAAGATCAAATTTCTCTCCATTATTTGTAGAATTAGTCTTATGGTGTTTAGTGGCACTTTCAACTATTTGTGTAAAAACTTAAATCAATTATGTTATTTGCATATTTTTGTTTAAAGGATGACAGAAAACAAAAATATCTATTACAACCCGAAAAGTACCTTCAATAAATAACAACAACATGAATTTAAAACCTAAAGATTTTAAAATAATATATTAATTGTTTAGAAAACCCATCTTAAACTAGAATAACAAAGAGGGGCTTATTATAATAACTGTTTGACATTAAATTATGGTTAGGGTTAGTATTATGGTGTTTAACGCCACTTTAAACAATATTTCAGCTATATCATGGCTGTCAGTTTCATTGCCACTTTAAACAATATTTCAGCTATATCATGGCTGTCAGTTTCATTGCCACTTCAATTATGGTAAAATCAAGTTATAGAAATAGTATATATATATATAACACTATATATATATATACTATATATATATATCCGTGTATATTTAGAGAGAGAAAAATTATATTATTATATTATATTATTATTATTATTATTATATTATATATAGATAATATGAACCACAAGATGTTACAAATCAAGTTTGTCAGTGACTTGCGGCAGGTCGGTGATTTTCTACGGGTGCTTCGGTTTCCTCTACCAATAAAACTGACCGCCACGATATAACTGAAATAATGTAAAAAGTGACGTTAAACACCATGGGCCGTGTCAACAAAGCTGTCTTAAGACTAAGACATATCCTAGGATGGTCTTAGGGTATATCTTAGTCCTAAGTCGGGTCAATGAAAGTGTCTCAAGTTAAGATATCTCCTAAATATTGTCCTAAAGTTAGGACAACCAAAAAGGTGTCCTAAGACTATCCTAGGATAGTCCTAAGTTAGGATATCGTTAGGATGTTCTAAATTGAACAAACATGGTCGCTTTTTATTTACGTTTGAGAGGAAGGGCCCATAATATTCGTCGAAATAGAGTGTTTAGAGACCGAGATAACCCATTGGATTATTTAGACGATAAAGATGTAGCATTTAAAAATAAAATAAACTATTATGCGCTAGGATGTATTGATAGAAGACAAGTCTGTCAAGATCTGCTACCAAAAAGGGCGAGGCATTGTATTCACTCCCCCTTTTTAACGTATGTCATCCACAGTCCTCCGATGGTCTGTTTGATTAGCGGCATTTATCTTAGTACAAATAGTGTCCCACACTTTTTTCTTTGCGCTGTTCGTGGTGACATTTGACAGCTTGCTGAATAAAATACATTTGTGGCATTCAACTTCATCCAAAAGCGTTTGTAGTTCGGACTCAGTAAATTTCGGACTTCGTTTCCTACTTATAATGACGATATACAGTACCGCTGGCAAAATCGATTTGTAATAAAATGAATGTACAAGTACGTCGGCTTTATTTATAATATAATTACATTACTTCCGTGTTTCATTGAAATGTTACGATATGATTGGTTATGAAGTGGTCACATGATTATAAAAGAGATGTTTCAAATCAGAATGAAACTCAAACCTGAACTTGCACGTGCCTCCATGACGACGTCAGATGTAAACAATCAATGGCGTAGTAATTTCCAACAGCAAATAATCTAACACAAATAGAATTCACAACGAAAAATTCAACTATATTAAATTTTGGTGTGATTTAAATATAATTATAAGAATTGAATTAATTCTTTTGAAGTTTCATTGGGTATGAAACTTCAAAAGAATGCATTCAATTCTTAAATAAAATGCACGAGATTGTCCTTTAACCCTATACATGAACGACTGTGTGACACGGTGACACTTTAAATTGAATAGATTTCACTTACTTGTACATTGTTGAAAATGAAATATTAGAAATTATACAAAAAGTTATCATTCAACTTTTATTTTTATTATTTTTTAAAGTCATATTTTATTTTCAATATAAATTTTATTCATTTAAATTAATTTTATGTACATGTATTTTTTTGTTTAGAAGATATCGCCAAATATTAAATACATTGACTGTAAATTTCATCTACATGTATTTATTGCTTTGTTTATTATGTTGGGACAATCATAAGACCATCCTAGTTAAAGGGAAATTGTCTACGGTTTTTAACTGTTCATAAATGATTTGTTTAAGCTATCATTAAACAGTTATGCTACAAAATATACGATTGGTGTTATTTTTTTGACAAAAAAGACCCAAAACTATCGTTATCGGAATTATTGTTCGGATGACAGAAATTCAAACTGAAATTAAAAGTAAAAACGGAAGTTTGGAATTCTCGGGGGTTTAGCTTTGAGGTAAGGAAAATACTGCTAAGATTCAAACACTTCATGATTGTCACGCTTGTTTAATGTTGTTTGAATCTTAACGTTTCGTAGCGTATTCGCCAATAATTCGGTGTTTAATCTTCATTTTATGAAGGTCAGTACGAAGAACAACAATAATTTTGGATATGAAAAAATACAAATGTGGTAGACAATATACCTTTAAGATAGTCCTAAGCTAGCTTTGTTTTACAGTCTTAGATATATCCTATGATAGTCCTAAGATTATCCTAAATTATGTGCTAAGATATGTCTTAGGATAAATCTTAGGATAGTTTCATTGACACGGCCCCATAACCCTAACCCCTACAAATATTTCAAACAAGAAAGAAAAAGTAGAGAAAAATATATTGATAATTTCAGTTTAATTATGGTATGAGAAATGAATATTGAATGATTGATTGATTAACTGATTGATTAGTGTTTAACGCCTATATCAGTATTATTTCAGCTGTATCGTGGCGTGAACAAATTCTACAAATTAATTTCATCAACTATACAATATACAAGACTCTTTATAGAAATAAAACATATCTGAGTATTGAAATGAATAGAAAAATGTGTCAGTATTAGCCTTAGTCTAGGGCGTAAAGTGTTGACACAATCAAATATATATACATTTTATATGTAGGCAATTATTTCATAGAGAAATATCCACATACATGTTTATTTATATTATTTTTAAAGATGGAGGCGAGAAACATAACACCAGACTTGAATCATAATGTTGTCCATTTCATCGCTGTGTCATTATACTGAAATTAACATGGATAACAATAAAAATGTTTGTTTGTTTTGTCTGTAGGGTATGTGACACTATAAAGATATGATGAAGATGACAACAATCCTAAGCCAGAAGATACACAAAATATCGGGGAAAATTTTTATATCAGGTGAGAAATATACAAGGCTTATTATATATCATATTTCCTTGTCCATTTCATTAGGATTGTGACTGACTCGTCAAAAATAAATTACATTGGACAACTTGAAGAGATCAAATGGGATGTCTCTAAGAAGAGTTTGAAGAAACCAAAGGAGTAATCTGAATCAGTAAATCGAAGAAAAACAGGCAATACAATGACCAAAAGAAAAAGGGACAAAAGGACAAACAACGATCGACAAAACATACACATACAACTAAAGATCTGGAGTAAAATGTATCTGTGAAGAGAACAACTTTGAATATCAGTAAATTCGAGGAGTAAAACTTCTATATTCAATGAAACACATTTAAATGTTCATAAGTTCGTGGAGTAGAATTTCTCAGTGCATAACAACTTTTTACTGTTCTAATTAAGAAATAAATCAAGGAAGCCAGACTGTGTTGGGAGTTTTAACATGGATTGGCGGATATTAGTATTTTATCCCGAGCCAGAAGCGAGGGATACAATTTACTAATATCCACCAATCCATGTTAAAGCTTAAAACACACTCTGGCTTCCATGATTTATTTCGATTCTGATATGTCTAAGAGTACACAAATACGGCAGTATACTTTGAGTGGAAGACGGTAATTTATACATACGCTTGCGGAAAATGTCGCACACAATTTATGTTACTCGAATAATACTGCGCCCTCTATCGGCATTATTCGGGTCACAATATATGCTGCCAATGCAAACGTCAGTCACATTCATCGGCGCATGTGCTAATGAGATAATACGAAGAAATAATTCTTTTTTTTTTAACAAAGGGAAAGAGTGAGGTCATTTTAGAATATATAGTAATCTAAGTAAAATCATATCTCCGTAATTGGTCCTTTTTTCTGTTGGTTGCTTACTAGTCGGCTCGTGGGATGTGAGATAAAACATATAGAAAATAGGGAGCAAATGTGGAGATCTAGTTTTGATAGTATACATGTAAAGTTAAACCTGTCTTAAAGGGTACCTCTATATAACAAATCACTATTTATAAAGGCCACCTCTATATAACAAATCACTGTCTTATTAAGAGTACCTCTATATAACAAATCACTGTCTTATAAAGGGAATCTCTATATAACAAATCACTGTCTATAAAGGGCACCTCTATATAGCAAACCACTGTCTATAAAGGGAATCTCTATATAACAAATCACTGTCTATAAAGGGTACCTCTATATATCAAATCACTGTCTATAAAGGGCACTTCTATATAACAAAACACTGTCTATAAAGGGCACCTCTATATAGCAAATCGCTGTCTATAAAGGGAACCTCTATATAACAAATCACTGTCTATAAAGGGCACCTCTATATAACAAATCACTGTTTATAAAGGGCAGTCTCATGTTTCCCATTAATAAATAATCCATATAATCTTAATCTGTATATAAAGGCCATATTTTGAGGCTCCCTTGAGTGGCCTTTACATACGGGGTTGACTTAGTTACTTTCTCTAGACAAGAACACACAACCTTTAATATTACTTTCTTCAGTGGTAGAATGGTTACTTTGAATTTTCCCTTTTTTGGATTATACTTTTTTTTTCAGTAGTTCAAAAAATAAATATCATGATGATGAAAAGATGGCCCAGATTAAAGGGACACCACTTTATCTATTAAATAGGACATCCCCCCACTAATCTCTGAACAGACACAAGTACGGGTGTATTTAACAAGTATCAATCAAAATAACATAGCTGTCATACTAAATACTAAAATTAACAATTACAAGAAGATATTCCTTGAAGATAGTAAATTTCAAATTTGATCTCTGTTATAGAAAAAATACTAGTATATTCTATGAATAAAAAACATTCAAGGTTATCATGCTTAGGGAATTGATACCCCCCTCCCCCCCACCCAATATATATAGAAATGAAACTTGTTCTCATGCACACCAAAATTGTGAGCTCGATTCCCGCTCATGGTGAGGTGTGCTCGATACAACATTATGTGATAAAGTTTGTCAGTGACTTGCGACAGGTCGGTGGTATTCACAAGTTTCCTCCACCAATAAAACTGATCGCCACATCATGATCGAAATATTGTTGAAAGTGGCGTTAAAGACCATAACCGTCTGATGATATGGGTACACATTATAGCTAAACCATCTCAATGTATCCATGTCTATATTGGTTTGGCTTCATACGTCTAAATTTTTGTTAATTTTAACATTGATAGTACCATAATTAACAATGAAGATACTGCTACAAAAGTAAGTGTAAATTTCCATAAATTTTTAGAGTAGAAATACTTTAATTCCAATGACTCGCCACCTCTTTGTTGATTGTCCATCGTGCAGTTACACTCCCTTTTTTACATTCAAAGTGTAGATACTTTTTACAACCCATTTTCCCCTTTACTTTCAAAGTTGTGAAACATTTTTTTCAGGCTAACGTAAAACCGTTTTACAAATATATTAGTGTTGGACGCGTGTTACTTAATCAATTGCAAATGGTTTCTCTTTTTTATTTCTGTTTTAGATCTCCAGGGCAATATTTTCAATTAAAGTTGCTGTTAACAACGAAGAGGATATAAAAGGATTGTATTCTAATTTTCTATAAGACCGTCTTCTCCTTATTTAAAATGGTTACATCACAGTCTTAAGATTTTTTGTTGGACAGCGGTTAACCGAACTGGATGTGACAGCACGCGACGGTGTGATCAACATCCGGTTGATCCGTGTAACAGTAAACCATCACTTCATCAAACTATGAATAAAATGAAAAACTAAAACATACCACATCGTTAGAACAACTTTAAAATTTAAACGAAAAGTCACAGAAAAAAGGCAAAATTGATACACCTAGCACAGACTTTTATACGTTAATATTCGTGGCTTGGGACAGGCACTTAAATAAATAGTGGCGGAGTTAATCAAGTTGTATGGGCCCAAACACGCCCTCTTATTGAAATGATGAAGTCATACAAATGTTCTCCTCGTGTTATTAAATACCCTCACATATAACTGGGTGGGCAGCGCTGCCGAGTCCAAATCTTCAACATTATACCCAATATTTATTTTTAGTGTTACTGAAATTTTCATGTGTATAATATTAGTTTTATAAAATAACTAATCTTAAATAAAAACCGAGTAGTTATGTTCGACCTATGAAGTGAAATTGACTGAGTAACCAGTTATCCCCCTTTCTCTCCACAAATCTGCTATTTGATAAACTGATAAACACCAAGAATTGTCAGGAATATATTATCTCCTGTGATTAAAATGTTCATTTTATCATTTCTTTTTTGATATATTCAATAATAGATCTATTTCAATAAGAAATCGTATTTTTACACTGCAATAAATGAACGACTTCATTCAAATGTAATGAAATTTCGACTTTAGTGAAAACAATAAAATACAAGAAAATAACTGGGAATTCAAAACGAATTACATTTTTTGTATTTACATTTTTGGATATTAAAATCTAGATATTGTCTTTACAAATGCATAGAAGTACATGTAATATTTGTTCTTCTTTTTTCTGTCTTTCATAGGTTGTCATCAGCACAAAACAGATGTTATAAAAATAAAAGATGGCATTTTAAAAATAATGATGTATGTGTTAATGTGCTACCCGCCAAAAAATCAGATGATGCAACAAACATGGAGAAAATTATAAATAAAGAGTCGATATCAAGCTTATATAACTGTAAATCATCTATGAAAAACACATTCAATGTTAAATATTTCAATGAATAAGAAAGAGTCTGGGATATCTAAAACATTTAAACAGTTGTGTCTTTATTTGAATATGAACTAGTATGCGGGCCCATGCGAAAACCCGATCATTTGTAGCCAGCTGGTAGCGAGTCTCCTTTTTGTTAAGAAGACACTTTGTCTCTTCTAGGAAAAAATATTTGCGAATTCTTGGAAAACTCAATTTTCACTTGAAGATTAAAATATAATTTTCATAGCTTAATAAATAATGTACCATCGCAAAAAGTCGTACAGACGCGCAGTTTTAAACCATATATTCTATTACTCCCATTGAATATGAAATGTTTAAATTCGAAAAAAAAATCAGTTTAAGGATATTATGCGTTGACATTTCTATAATTGTAATGGCGTATGAGAAAATTGATTATGACCTTTAGGAAAATATGTAAATGCACTTTTCATTCCCATCTCATAATTAATTTAATGGCATCAGACTTTATGGCAAAAAATCGGCTTCATCTAATTATCTCAAAGCCCATGTATAAAAATGATTCTGAAGTAAATGTTCTAAAGGAGCAAACTGCGATTAAAAAAAGTCATTCTGATAAAAAAATATTTAAAAAAATTAATTGGTCAATAGATTTATGTTTCAATATTGAAATACAAGAAAATGTTTTCGAAATGCAAAAGTTTCAACTATATTTTTTTCCCCATTTAACATCAAAGTAAATATTTTCCTTCACTTCTTTAAATACCAATATATGAACTAAAAATACGTTACTGTGTGTTTTTTTTTTCGTTTTTTTTGGCTATATTTTAAGAAGATATATAAATAAATGAAACGTTTCATAAACCCGACGCCATTTATTTCAAATTTTTCAACTCGTCTGAACAAAATTTAAAAAATATAAAAGGATGCTCACGAAATTATGGTGATAAATAAACCGTTGTATTGAGCCTAGACAATCCTTTAACAAAAGAAAAGGGATTTAGTGACATATATTTCACTGACACAAATGAAAAAAATGCCAGATTTTGACATAGTTTATCACTTCTTGGCTACATTTATTTCTAGATATGACATGGATCGGGTTGTTCTGTGTAAGAGTCCAGTACAAGTTATCAAATTGCCCCGTACTTTAAATAGAAATATATCAGAGACGTCCTTTTGTCTTTAATTGAAAAATACGCCGTCGAAATATTTAGAAAATGTCAAATTACGAAATGGGTGTTGAGATATTTAGCCCATTAAAAGGTCGGGAAATTAAATATATGTTTGATTTTAAATCAGTTTTGTTTTAATTTCTATTTGCTGAAAAGTTTGTCAAAATATCAAAAATTTCAATACACAGCCGTCGACATTTCATCAAAATATCAAGGACGCCGATCTAATTAAATATTAGTGCAATGTGAAATAAAATGAAATGCAAGTTAGTATAAATTTAAAACTTGTCAGAATTATGCAATGTTTGTAGTATGAAAATAAACACGATATATTCTTATCAAAAGAGTTTTCAATTCCCATTTTTACGTGTTCGCTAAATTCAAGGTTTTATTTTTATTTATATATATTTATATGCGGTATATATATTTTAAAGTACTCTTTACGGTAAGGCTTAAATGCTACATTATAGAATGTTGTACCGACCTCGCCAGTATGAAGAGATGTTTAAAGTACTTTTTACGGTAATGCTAAATTACGGAATGCTGTACCGACCTAACCAGCGTGAAGAGAGGTTGATAAATACCTTTCGGAACTTTTTTAAAGTACTGCTTATGGTCAAGCTAAATTACGGAATCCTGTCCCGCCTAGCCACGGAATCCTGTCCCGCCTAGCCACGGAATCCTGTCCCGCCTAGCCACGGAATCCTGTCTCGCCTAGCCAGTATTAAAATATATTGATAAATACCTTTCTAAACTTTTTTAAGCACTTTTTATGGTAAAGCTAAATTACTGAATCCTGTACCGACTTAGCCAAAATGAAGAGATGTTGATAAATACCTTTCGAAACTGATTAAAATCATAGAGTGTATTTTTCTCCATGGCTTGTCTTTTTAAAGATGCCATCAATCAAGGGAAAATGTGCTTTAATCTACATAAAATATGGTGTGTGAAGAAAATATGTATCGAATTACAAAGAATTTAGAGTTATCTTTTATAAATACGTATCATGTTGTCCCTTTGGCATAATAAAATTTAAATATGAATGTTGAAAACTATTTAATATTTTCTACAAATGAAATACAATACATGTATATTGACTTTTCAGAAAAATAAATATTTAATCTTTTATGAAACATTAAAATTTGATAAATATTTATGAAAGTAAGTAACGGTAGATAAATAAACTTATTTAATTCAGCGATATCAAAAGAAGCCATTAAAATAATAATTCACAATAACACTTAAAAATAGAGAGAGAAAAAAAGGTATTTAAGAAACTCTTTCTATATACAATACTGTGTATTCGTACTTCTGTAGGGTATAAACAATTCTCAATAACACTTAAATATATAAGAAAAATACGAAAAAATATATATTTAAGAAAGTCTTCCTATATATAATACCAATAGTACAGTAATGTGTATTCATATTTCTGTTGGTAATTCAAAATTCGGAATACCACTCAAATATAGATAAAAATGAAAATAAAATACATTTAAGAAATTATTCCTATTTATTATAGCAAAAGTTTAGTAATGTGTATTCGTATTTCTGTAGGGTATACACAATTTCCTTAATTGATATTAATAATTAAGAAGATCTAAAAATAGCACCATTAATAAACATTTATCTGATTTATGGTCCCATTTAGTGAAGGCGATCATTGTCCCTAAACCGAGGAAAGGTGAGAAGTTAATATCATATTAATCTTAACGAGGCCTCAGTAACCTTATTACCCTCTTCTAATACGTGAATTATGATTTCAACACGTGCTTGGAATGGTCAAATTGGCATTACACCGTTTACACGTGCAAGAATAACTAAAAAAAATAATGTATTTGTATAAATTTGCTATTGTTAGATTCAATTTTAATATGTTTGTAAAATTTCAATTTTCGGTCTGACAAAATGGCAATACACGTGCAAGAATAGCTAAAAAAAAATAACGCATTTGTATAAATTTGTTATTTTTAGATTCAATTTTAATGCATTTGTAAAGATTTTTATTTTTTATCTTTAAACCTTGTTTAGGTTTAGGTTTATGGTGTTTAATGCCACTTTCAACAATATTTCATAAAATTGTTTTGTTTTTGTTTTCTTTATAATTTTTTGCTTTGTTCAATTTGTCAGTTTTATACTGTATACTTAATGTACTGTTTATTTGTTGACTTTTTATGTTTGTACTTTGTGATGCTCGCCAACATGTGGTTTTCATCAATAAACTATTTGAATTTGAATATTCTACTTGACTGATTGATTGGTGTTTAACGTCAACATTAGCAACGAATCTACATAAATCATCTTACATTTTGATACAGTATCAACTTCAACAACACGCCTATAGATGTTTATTTTATTTATAGCCCTTTAATGTTTTATTTTTCACCAACTACATAATTTTGTTCTTTTCATCGTATTAATGTATTGTGCCATCAGTGTAAAAATAAAAACAAACTGATACCGTTGTGAAGTTCTCAGGCTAACTATGTGCATGTACATAGATCAACAAACTGTTACACGATTTCCACATTTCGCCTGACCCATATTTAAAATACAAAACAATGCAATATATTAAATTGATACAAAAATGTTAATTACAATGTAGAATAGTACATACCAGGGTTATTTCCTTGACTTTTCCTCATCCATGGATAAATTACAGGTTGTCCATCCGAATTTGTCTGAGCACACGCACTTTTAGGGGACGAATCCTCATCTGATGATGTTACAGAAGGTGGACTAGGTGAAGATGATACTTGAGCCGGCTGTGTATGCGGAGTAAAGCCATTATTTAAAGCTGTAGTAGTCCCTCGTCCGACTCCGTATCCTTGTGAAGGAGGAGATGCCCGTGCGGCCGAAATTGTATCTGGCGGGGTCGTGCATGGAATATAATTATTGGGTGTATATTTCTCCTCGTTATAACGTCTGTGATCGGGATATCCATAAGAAGTTTGGTAACTAGTTCTATAATAATCAGTCCCATTATTTGGAATATAATTTGACTGTGAATATTCGTCGGTCGGAGGAAATTTCGGCTCCGTATATGAATTAGGGTTCATCAAAAACGAACTCATGATCATTAATTTTGACAATATTGGCTGTAAATAATTCCAACTCGTTACGATCACATATTAAAGTCATTTTCGCCCTCCCCATTTTCTATAGCAGAAGTCACGTGACTTCGGTTAACCAATGATGGCAATTAATCCCGCCTGTGAAGATATGAATCAAAATTTGACGGGAAGAGAGTTCTGTCTGTTAAAAAAGCTTCCGGGCATATATAGCTATTGAATATGTTTTATCTATTATTACACACTTTTATCGTTTCTACCTTTTGTAATAAGGTAAAAGAGCGTGTAACGAGTTTTCAATATTTGTCTTTGTATTTCTTAAATACGTTAATTCTTTTGAAAAACAAGAAAAACAACGAAAGTGAGAAAAAGCAAGAAAGATCAAAGAAAAAATTGAGGAAATCTTGAAAAGTTGGAAAAACTGGAGAAATAAAAAAAAACGGAGAATATATTATTATTTTCAAGAGTTCTATTTGTAATTTTTAATATAATTAAAATTTTACGGTAATAGAGTTACATGGGAATGATTGAATTTATTTCGCTTTTTTTTTCTTTTTTTTTTAGAAAAATAAAACCCAACAAATTTATCATTTTTAACTAGATAAATGCGATTGTCTCACTTCTACAAATACCAATTAATTTTAGGTCTTTTCAAAATGATTTGTGTGGTTTGTCTCAATTCAACTTTTGAATAATTAATCCACAATGAAATAAATTAATATCTTAAATAAAACAAATCTCGTTAATTTATTGTTCAGCCTCCAAACATTTCAATTTATTATCTGAAAAAATATTTAATTCCATCCCAGTTGTAACATATTTTTCATGTGAATTAATATGAAATTATTTTTGTCATATTGCATCGATTAAATAATAAATTATTATATTTTTTTTCATAAAAACGTGTGTAAATTTTCTAACTAAAACTGTTTATTTAATAATTGTTTATACGTAATTCGTTGAAAACTGATGGAAAAAAAAATTGATATTACAAGGATTTTTAAAATAATAAAATCGTTATTCAAAGTTATTGTTATAATACAATACATCATTTTTTTAACCGCCACGATACTGAAATATTGTTGAAAGTCCAAATACCATAACCTTCATCTATTTTATATGACACAATTACTATTCTATCAAGAAAAAAGTGAGAAAATACATTGCATGCGTGCCAATTTTTGAAAAATGCAATATTTCATTTGCGCGAAAATTTCAGAAAACACATTTAAGAAAATGTCAGATAAAATTTAAGAAAAGTCAAAATAATTTGAGCAGATTTTGAAGAAAACTGAAGAAAAAACCTTAAGTAAATGTCAGCTGCAATTTAAGAATAGACAAATGATTTGAAAAGATTTTGAAGAATTACTTGTTATTTTCATACCGATTGTACCCCATGATAACACGGTATCATTATTACTTACATACAGATATTGTTAGCCACCGAGAGAAAGATGGATTGACTTTTATAAGATTTCTTACTTTTTATCCATTTTTCATATTTAATGATTTGTTTTCTTTAATATGAAATACTTTCTAGGTTTTTTGTAGGACAAAAGTTCATTTAAACTAGAAACCGCAATATATATCTTAAAAATCATGCAAATTATTTTTTTTACAACATTGGTGATTATAATATTCAATAAATAAAATGGGTAACTTCGATGATCATTCTGTTGGTAATTAAAGCATATTCTAGGCGATAACTATCTAGTAAACCGAACTTATGACCATGTTCCCTTTCAAAATTTTATTGGAAAAAATGCAGGCACACAGGGGTGCAACATAAGCAAAAATATAATACATGTAGAAAACACGAGGATAGAGAGGATATACACAATAATAAATATATATAATTATGTACTGATTATTTTTCATAATACATTTAACAAATGATGATTTTCTTTTTCAGTAGATACACGAAATATGTGAAATACTGCCAGAGTTGGCCTTAAGCACCAATCAAACAAGCAATCAGTTTTTTTTCAGTGGCTCTGCATTCCTGACATTTTATCAATACTAGAATCACGGATATACTAATTTGGAATCAATTTGTTTCTTAAAATTACAATACTTATTTAAGTAACAATCCACGTGGCATTAATAATTTTTAAAAACAACATTTTTTTAATGTAACAATTAGATTTCAGTGTTTACCCTTGTATTTAAGAGAAATAACATTACATTGCTGACCCCACTATACATTTGATATAAATTCAAGATTCTTTATTTCTCGTATAACTACACTAGAAACAGTGGTACAGAGAATTTGCCAATTTAACATAAATAGATATTAAATACATATATATATATATATATATGTAAAATATTTAACTAAAGTTTACGAAAAGCATTAAGTTGGCGGACCCGTATATATGTATTTATATGGACGCAAATTGGATATACACATATATTAAATTAGTTTAAATTTTTGCAAAGACAAAATACATGCTTTCACTGTTGTCTACCAATTCTAATGTTTAATTTCTTTATTAGAGGCAAATAATACAAGTATTGGGAACAGAGTTTTGCCCAGAGAGTTTTGCCTATTTATTTCAAAATTCCACTTCCACCAAAAAAAGGACCACCTTCCCATGGTGAGCAAAAGGGAGAGGGGGAAGATGACAAACGGAAGGGGTATAAGTTGTAAGCAAATTAATAAATAATTAAAAAAAAACTTATATCTTTACCTATAAATTGGCGCAAATGATTTTTGTTTTTGTTATTGCAGCAAATGAACAAAAAATATTGGCGCAAATGATATAAAAAAATGGCGCAAATGATATGCTGATTTGCTCAAATACAAAATGCCGTATACATGTACACAGTATTTTTTTTTATTCCGTACGATTTGTGACAGTTAGAGGACGAAATAATATTGGCGCTTATTGAATTTACAAGCTAATCGAAATTCGAAATTATTCTGGATTTTGTCAAAAATGAGGTGGTAATGTGCCATTTCAGGTCTCCAGAAGTGCCAAAATGAATAACAATTATACAGATGAGACCGACAATAGGGGCGGGGAGGGGATCAGATAATCGTTCTTCTTTATATCAGTGTGATATTGTAATGTATTTTTGATTTTTAACGTTATACTTGCTGACATTTTCTTTTCTAAACTTGTTACACAATATACCGGTATGTAAGCTGTTTATTTGTTACAAACTGTAAAGTAAGTTTTTATAGCCGGTATGTAAGCTGTTTATTTGTTACAAACTGTAAAGTTAGTTTTTATAGCCGGTATGTAAGCTGTTTATTTGTTACAAACTGTAAAGTTAGTTTTTATAGCCGGTATGTAAGCTGTTTATTTGTAAAGTTAGTTTTTATAGCAATAAATATTCAATTCAATTTTATTGAAAACAAAAATAGTTATAGTTTTTGAAACAAACTGTATAGCTAAACTTCTGATAATTTTGTGTGCTTATTATCACAGCAAATGAAAAAATAACACCAACCTTTTGAAAGAATAACATATTTCATTGCTAACTTTTATTGGTATTTTTCCCTTCTGATCTTTTCTTTTACTGAAAAATAGAAAAAAAATAATTTGAAGAAGTGTGGGTGTTATGGTGTTTAACACCACTTTCAACAATATTTCAGCTTTATTGTGGCGAAGTATTAAGAAAGTTTAACGTTTTACACACATATTCTGATGTCATGATGCCATTTTGTAATTAACATGCATTTATCATTGTAAATACCAGTGATTTAAAACTTCACCTTAAAAACAAAGATCTAGGGAAAATCTTGATTGATTGAATACAGTATGTGTTTAACGTCATCTTAATAAGGTTTCAGCCACATCGCAAAAATAATCGAAATTGACGCATTTTATTGGGCAAGACAAATTAAACAATAATTCATATATTTTAATAATGGTCAGTAATATGGAACGTCATTAATATTGACCTTTGGTTGTTATTCTTGCAGATTGCAGATGACTAAACTTGCAATGCAAACAAAATACAAAGATGTGCAATTTGAACTTTGGTCGGAGAAGCCAACAATTCCGGAAAAGGTCAGGAGTGAAACGGTATGTCATTTTAACATTTATTTATTTATTTCCCTTCTATTTTACTATTATTCTGAATTGTTAATAATATGCTATTTAATGTTTATAGCTGAGGTATACATCCTTGGTTAAATTGAAAAAAAACATATTTTGTATATAGACATTAACTTTTATTTTGTATATAGACATTAACTTTTATTTTGTATATAGACATTAACTTTTATTTTGTATGTAGACATTAACTTTTATCACAGCTCAAACTAAGTGAGAGAAATATATATAAAAAAAAAAAAAAATGCATGTACATGCAAATAAATTAGGTATTGATTACTATATGCATAGTAGTTTTCTCTATAGGTGCTCCAGTTTCCTCCACCAATAAAACTGACCGCCACTATATAACTGAAATATTGTTGAAAGTTATTCAACACCAGAAACCAAACCAAACTATATGCATATTAACTGTCTAAAATTGATAATTATTTTCAATGTTATTTTCCGATTGATAATATACATTCAGAGTATTATAAACTTGTACAAACGACAGTACTGGTGAAATAGTATCTGGAAATATACATTATTTAATTAATGACTTTTTGATATCAGATTATTTTGTAGACTGCCGTATGTCTGAACTAGCTGGTTTCTCAAAAGTTGACTCTTATCTTTAATACATTTGAGCAATTATATCAATTTGTTGTCTGTCTCCATTTGAAGACCATTCATGTATGTAGTTTAGAAAGAGGTTTTTAAGAGGGGCAGGGGATATAAACATTAAATATTTCGCTGGTTGTACTACAAGCACAATTATCACCACTTCACCACAATAGTCACCACCTCACCACTATCGTCACCACTTCACCACCTCACCACAACCGTCACACTTCATCACAATAATCACCACCTCACCACAACCGTCACACTTCATCACAATAATCACCTCACCACAACCGTCACACTTCATCACAATAATCACCACCTCACCACAACCGTCACACTTCATCACAATAATCACCACCTCACCACAACCGTCACACTTCATCACAATAATCACCACCTTACCACAACCGTCACACTTCATCACAATAATCACCACCTTACCACAACCGTCACACTTCACCACAACCGTCACACTTCATCACAATAATCACCACCTTACCACAACCGTCACCACTTCACCACAATATAGTCACCACCTCACCACAACAGTCACCAATTCACCACCTCACCACAACCGTCACCACTTCATTTAAGTAATTTGGCAAATTTAAAACAAAAATACCCATCTCATGAACAAACAATTTTGCAACATTGTATGTCACATATTTTTGACTGTCTTTTATATCAATTAAACGACAATTTAAGGAGATGCACACAGCGCTGCGCATTTCTGCAAGGGAAACAAACTTTGTACTGATTGAATCTTTGATGATGCTATGCAAATTGTGCACATGTGCATACAACCCCAGATGTACGAATGAAAAATGAATTGTCAAATATTTTGAAGAAAAGATAATTGCTTGATTTACGATTTCTCCTGCTTCTGACAAATACGGCTTCTATGAATATTTGCCGTAGAGTTATTTCGAACCTTTGACCGAATCTTTCATAGCTAGGGAGGGCTCTTTAGACATCAACGTTATTAATGCGACCATTTTTCATCCTTCCGTTCTTCAATGATTTAAAACACCGCTTCATGATCAATTAGTTACCCATTGAGACTTCTAAGCCCCAAGTTCTATACGGCAAAACGATGGATATTAACGATTCTTTCTGTCTACAATATGTGTGTTTAAATAAGTCTCTACCCCTTCAATTAAACATTTTATCACCTGTGAAACTGCCGTTTAATAGTAGAAAAATGTCAACGTTTTAAGGGTTTGCATAACAAGGAGAATTAACAACAATACGACCGACAGAATCTTTGTATCACATTGTGGACTTATATTAAAGACCCGCTTCATATGCTTCAAAACAATATAAGAAAAGTGCGCCAAAACAAAAAGTCATTCTCAAAGTCTTTTGCAATTCAATTGCTATTTTCGGATTAATTGTACATCCATTTTTCAATACATAATTCATTGTATAGAGTTATGGTGTTTACCACCACTTTCAACAATATTTCAGTTACATGCATATCGTATTGAACACATTTGAAGTGAGATCTGTTCGAAAATAATTGAATTACTATGTCAAAAGAGAAGACATAGCATGGCCGTAGCGCAATGGAGGCAAATGAGGCAAATGCCTCACTTTTGAAACGGCAAGTATAACCTTTGAAAACAAACAACAATTTTTTTCCCCAAAATTTGTCTAATTTCACCCATAAATCCATTGCTAATATCACGGATTATAAATTAATTGGACGTAATATAATATTCGATTAACAGTTGTTAGACAGTGACAGTGTTATTCGGCAGCTGTACATTGTATGTCATAAATTCAGATGAAAAACAATGAGAATATCCGAAGTTGCTCCCGCGAAAAAACATTGCAGAAGACGTTGGAAAGTCATCATGTCACTTCACAATTGGTTGAAGACAGGGTCTTTAAAACGAAAAGTAGATGAAGGTAACTTTCAAAACATCAGTGTGGATTTGCATATTTCATGTTATGAATGAAATAACACATTTACCAGATTCCCAGAAAAAACATGTCTAGAAAATTCAACTAACTGGCTATCTAGAATAACGCTCAAACAGGTCTGAGGAGGTACAATATGCAGTAAACAGTTATATTTCTGACTTTTAAAAGGCATTTTCAATTTAGAATTTAGTCTAAAAATTACAAAAAGGCGTCAGCTTCCGTGGGCTTCGCCACCGGACCCCCTTTAACCTCTGCCCCTAAACCCCCGCAAGGGGGAATATTCCCCCAGATCCCCCTTTGCCTCACTTGATTCAGACCCGGTCTACGGTCGTGTATATGTGAACATGGCCTGACAAACATATTTTCTCCCGCCGCTTACGTTCTCGATTTTATTTCATAAATGTATGTACTTCTCAAGTTTATAATGCATTTTCACGACTTCCGTTGTATTCTGGTATATGGTTTGACCATAAAATATATTGTAAAAGAGGATTTACGAAGGGATAAAGATACAACTGTTTACAATAGAAACCAATACATCACATAACATTAAAATCTTCACACGCCAGGTTTCGTTGACGTTTGTTGTTTTCTTTCCAATTGTTAGACACGATTACAATGAACTGTAGTCTAAATTAAAAGAAGAATCTAGATGTAAACAGTAAAATCTCTAAATCCAGAAATATAATCGTTTGAAAATTGAATTCGGAACAAATTATGATGGTTATAAATGTCACAATCGGTGTCGGTCCATCAACTAAAATACGGAGATTACAACGGATTTACAAGTCAGATAAAAAGAAATAAAATTGATTTCAAAAACTGAAATTGATTTTCTTAATAAGCTCCTTTAAGACTTCTCCAAAGAATTTGCATGTGCGATTCTGGGTCACACGTTTAAGAAACTCAGATTCTTTGTTCAAAAAAGTAATTTTTCTTTTCAATTCGACATTTCTCATTTATTACTGCATATTAGTGCGATACTATAGTTTTTTTCAGATTGATCAGAAAACCCTTCCAAGTCTTTGCAAAATCTTCCTCGTGATTCCTCTGACATTGTCCATTAATTTTAATAAGACTCGGCAGTCGAAACCTTGTTTTCCGTATGCACAAAATAAATTTATCATTTGTAGAAAATTACAACTTTTACGTAGCTGCTCTGTCACTTGATGAATTTCTTTCTTCGCCTTGGAAAGCTGGTTTCTAGAGAAGGCATCTCACCAAATGAATTTTAGAAATCTCTGCGGCATTTAGTGATTATTATTTAAGACCATCTGAAGATGTCGGAAGAGTAATCGAATATTTTAATACGAAATGAAGTACTGTCTTTTCCCACCGAGGGATTTTAAGGTTCAAGAAATAGGTGCATATGAGACATGATGAATATTCTTAAGATGGTGATTCCTTGCAGCATGTGGGTTGTTGAATTCCGGTATAGGAAATAGGAACTCGCAGCAACCTCATTTTCATATGGTATCACATTGGACATCATTAATAACTGCTTACTTTGTCAGTTATAAAATATAACCAAGCATGCCTTAAAGGCCACCCCTATAGAACAAATCACTGTCTATAAAGGGCAGTCATTTTCCCCATTAATGAATAGTATATGCAATCGTAGCCTGTATATAAAGGGTAACTGCACATAAAAGGCACATGTTCAGGTTCCCTTGAATGGCCTTTATATACAGGTTCAACTGTACTATATCAATTATAAGATACAGTCTAACCTACCTTAAATGGCACCTCTATATTACAAATCACTGTCTACAAGGCAGTCAAACCTACCTTAAATGGCACCTCTATATTACAAATAACTGTCTACAAGGAAGTCAAATCTACCTTAAATGGCACCTCTATATTACAAATCACTGTCTACAAGGCAGTCTCATCTTGCCCATTAATGAATAGTACATATAATTTTAACCTGTATATAAAGGGCAACTGCTCATAAAGAGCACATTTTCAGGTTACATTGAGTGCCCTTTATATACAGGTCTCCTCGAAAAATGAAAAGTGAAAAGCAAGAGAACGTTTGTCTTGAATTATTCTCAAGAAATAAGCTACTACTTTAATTATAAGTTCAGTAAATAACTCGATTTTATTTTTTTAAATCAGGACTGGGTTGCACAGCCCCTAATTTAAATTAAATTTCAATTAATACTTAATTGACACTTAACTGGCAATGGACACGAATTTAATTTATACCTAAATTTAATTGAGGTTTGTACAACCCAGTCCCTATGATGAACGCCGTTTCATCAGTTCAGTAGGCTGTGAATGCAATGATACGGTTTATTATATATATTAATTATTGAAATTTACAGTTCCTAAGAAATGAAATGATTATTAAAACGAAGGTTCCCTTGTAACCACAGTAGATTTTAGATATACAGTTTAGGCACTATAATTGTCTTTCCCTCAAAGATTGTTGAATTGCTTTGCTGGTTTTTCAAGCTTTATACTTTGAGCGTATCTAATGTAGGTTGTTCCAGAAACGCGTCGCTGACAATTAATTAGATATCAATTTATTTTTTTATATTTGTTGCTAATAGAAAAAACTTTAAAAAAAAGGACGACGTCTGTATATATCTACAGAGAAACTGTGTTGGTGTTTTTTTAATATTCAAACACTCCGGCTGTTACTTGACTTTGGTGGTCATATTTACTGAAACAGAGAATGTGTTAGCAGAGCCTGAAGGAGAGATGTATGTATTTTACTTGTCGGCAGCTGCAAAAACTTTTCCAAGTCTTTTTTGTGTGGTTAAAGTTGTCGAACCTGCACCTAAAATATCTGATTGGTCTTTTGATGTATCTGTCCGAAATATACATCAATTAACTTCAATTATTGTATCGTACAGTAATTATATATGTCTTGAGGATCTGTGTACTTATATGACCAAAAGGCGCGAAATTACAAGTTTCTGTCTCGAGGATTTGTTATGACAATAGATAAAGGCTAATATATATGTTGTTTTAATATAGTTTATGTATTTAGTAATAAAAAATACAGTATAAACTATTGAGACAATACGGGAGCAATCATTGGTTTATTGGCTGAATAGTGTTACAGTCTTGTCCGTTTAAAAAAAAATCAGTATGACAGTATATTTTACAAATGTTTGGTGTGAAAGGATGACCTTTTTTTCATTTTTTTTTATAAATAAGATGGGGTTGGGATCAAAGATGAGAGCAAGGAGAAGTTTGTAATGAATATTATAGATTATTTTATTTCAAATAAAAAAAATTAAATTAAATTAAAAAAAAAATTAAAAAAGAAAGAAAAAAAAAACCTCACCAAAACCAAAGCGTTGTAACGCACATTTTTTATATAGTTTTAAATAACGAGTTGATAAAGTTTGTCAGTGACTTGCAGCAGGTTGGTGGTTTTCTTCGTGTATTCCGCTTTCTTCCTCCAATAAAACAGACCACCATGACATCATTGAAATATTGCTGAAAGTGGATTTAAACACTATACACCAAATCAAACCTAATACATGTATGATGAAATATCAAGTACATGTATAGTTCATCAACTTAAACAGTGGTTTTTGTGACTAAAGGGTAAATATTAGTACATTAATAGAGTATACTAATATTATAAGAGTGAGAATGAGCGTAACATTTAGAAACACAGAACATACACATACCGTCTATTGTCACACTAGATCTCTTATAAAGTTTGTTTGTAATATAGAGATGAACCTCATCATTTCAAACTCTCTTAAGAAAAGCTGGAAGATATCAAAGGGATAAAATCAGAATCCGTAAATCAAAAAAGGACAGACAATACAATGGCCAAAAGAAAAAGGACAGACAATACAATGGCCAAAAGAAAAAGGACAGACAATACAACGGCCAAAAGAAAAAG
>MJUT01009447.1:68582-81550 GCA_002080005.1 Gigantidas platifrons | reverse complement strand
ACAGTGGTTGTGTGTATTTATACAGGACAGTGGTTGTGTGTATTTATACAGGACAGTGGTTGTGTGTATTTATACAGGACATGGATTCACGTGTACGTTAAACGTCTCTTAAAATGTGCGTGTTATTTCTTTGCGTATTAATTTTGTCGACAAAGAAAAAAGAAGAAAATACTAAAGATAACTAGGATCTGCTTTAATTTTTGTGTACTGTCGACTTCCGTGAACGCTGATTACATTGACACATAGTTACTGGTTTATATTACTATTTTTTTGTGCATTTTACTTGTTTTAACTTCTGAAATTAAAAAAAAGGAAGAAAAAAACAGAAGCCACACAGTTGGACAATTCAGTAAGTTAAATGCAACTTAGTGTATTTGTTATTGTTTGTGACTAACTACTGAGACCAAGAAGGTAACAATTCTAGTATGGGATGCATTTCCCAGTCTCCTTCTGTTTAAGCAATAAGTTAGATTTTTCCTTTTAGAATCGAAATACTTATATTGTCTTATAAATACCCCTAGTGGTAGCGAGGATAAAATGCAACGAAAATAATGTTACCCATGTTAAAACGTTACACTAGTATGTAGACAGTATTGTTATACTTGCATGCAGTACGGTCCTTATAAATGCATGAAATCACTGAGGTATGATGTCCATATCTTGTTCGGCGATGCGAAGTAAAATATATAGGTTTTTTTTCCTCCATGATATTTCACTAAATGGCCTTCTGCCATCGCCGTTGGGAATGCATCTTGTTCGTTCGAAACTATTTAGAGAAATCAAAAATCAAAGTGTCCACAACAAACTGCAGGAAGACCTAAATTCACTTGAAAAATGGGCAGCCGACTGGGGTATGCACTTCAACGCCAAAAAATGTTACATCCTTAGCCTAAGAAAGAAAAGCCAACGCTTCTATAATCTAAATAACCACATACTGGAGCAAGTCTCATCAAGCCCTTTTGATATTGTCCGTCACAGACTTTACAAACATGGCATTAAGAAAGTTGAAATAGACAACGTCCCTTTCTTAAACTTTCGTTTGCCAACAAAGGTCTTGATGCCATTAACTTAGGCAATTCCCTTCATCACAAATCATTCAAACCTAAAATTCCTCCATATTTTAAAGATCAGTCCGTACCAATAGTCTCGTATACATAACCCTACACCTATTGCAACCAAAATATTTAACTACAAGAATGTATTGCAGGATCTCAATATTGACGATTTTAAGTATAAGCCTCCTTATGACACCTGTGTAAGTTCTCCGTTCATATATAATCCTGCCACGATATAGTTGATGACATTAACATTATCAACAACAAGATGTGTTCGCCAAATACCGTCAGCCTAAATACCGTCAGCCTAAATCCATAAACTGGATACATAATTTTAAAATTCTTATGGATTCCGTCGAGGATTATACCAAACGATGGGAAAAACGTGAAAAGGGGGAACAGACACAAGTACTCTCTCTGAATAGATGAAGAGTGTGAAGTCGTTTATAAAAATTAGAAATAAAAAACACAACGGGTCAATGAGCACTCGCACAACATCAATCTTTAAAGACACAAATATTGTTAAACACCCGTCTTACCCCAGTTAACAATAAGTTATTGCCTCGGCAGACAAGTCCCCTAACAATATTGTTTTTGTGTGTAAATCACATAAAATAAACTGCTTGATAAGGAAATTAGGCATTGACAATTCACTTGGCAACCCTACATATACCCCGACAACGCTTACGAAAGAGGAAATCCTGGACAACCATAGGTGTGAATTGTGTTCCCTTGGACCTTCAACCAAAGACGAAGAACTGCTACCACGCTACTATCTGACAATCTACTACCATTCTACTAAATTACACAAGTATCCTTACAAACAGCGTTATATTGCTGGGTTTGCCAAATGCTCCACGAAACCTCTTTCCAAATTATTAACATGAATTCTATCAATAACGGGATTTAGAGTTACTGTGACACTAGCTGTGAATCAAATATGGATTCTGATGAACTCTAAAGATCTGTTAGAGTATATAACATTAAAACATTTTACTTCTCTACCCCCTACACAACTATTCCGCGCTCAACGCTAAAAGGCAGATTAAAGAATTAGTCCAACTGTTTTTCATAAAAAAAAAAGAATAGCCAACGCATTCCTATTAGGCAGACTTCATATAAGGGCTTCTAAAAAAACGAAAAGAAGCTAACCCGATCCTTTTATTTCACGTTCCGATATATAGATGCTAGGCTTATTGATTTTATTGATCGCATCTATCCCATTGAGCTTGAAATAAAGGATACCATAGATACAGTTAGGCCTGCTTCATACGTTGACTTACACCTTGAAAGTGTCAATGGCGGCAGAAGAACGTAACTTACAATAAAACATTCCAGCTGCACCTGTATATGCATATGGAGTTTATATCTCCCAGTTGATCCGATATTCCAGAGTTTGTGGTTCTTATCAGGATTACCTTAATGAAAGGTTGCTGCTAACAAGGAAACTACTGATCCAAGGGTTTCTATTAGTTGAAGCCATCACTTCGAAGGTTTTACGGCCACCACCATGACATGAATTGCTTAACCGTTACGAAACATCTGTGTCGCAAATGACCACGGATATGTTCCACTTATCGTAAGCACTTCCTGGTCCGTTCCTCGTTCATGACTTATCATAAGGTTTGTATTTGGAGTAACACGACGGGTGTACCTTTTGGAACAGGAACCGCTTACTCTTATGGTACATTTGAGTTCACCGCAGTTTTTAGTGGGGTTCGTGTTGCTCGATCCTTAGTGTTCTCTATTGAGTTCACCCCAGTTTTTAGTGGGGTTCGTGTTGCTCGATCCTTAGTGTTCTCTATTGAGTTCACCCCAGTTTTTAGTGGGGTTCGTGTTGCTCGATCCTTAGTGTTCTCTATTGAGTTCACCCCAGTTTTTAGTGGGGTTCGTGTTGCTCGATCCTTAGTGTTCTCTATTGAGTTCACCCCAGTTTTTAGTGGGGTTCGTGTTGCTCGATCCTTAGTGTTCTCTATTGAGTTCACCCCAGTTTTTAGTGGGGTTCGTGTTGCTCGATCCTTAGTGTTCTCTGTAGTGATTTGTCAACCATTGTTTGTCTTTTTTTCTTTTGACCATTGTATTGTCTGTCCTTCTTTGGTTTACAAATTCTGCAGCTATTTCATCAATAATTTGATAGATTTCGAAGTATTGGCTCTATATACAACAATTTAGCTGTAAAGTTTTTATATACAAAATGTACATTATAAAAAAAATGTATATATACGTCTGAAAATGAAATCAAACAGTGTTAGAATTAGATCAAACAGTGTTATAATTAGATCAAACAGTGTTAGAATTAGATCAAACAGTGTTAGAATTAGATCAAACAGTGTTAGAATTAGATCAAACAGTGTTAGAATTAGATCTTTGAGCTGACAAATATTTGTTCTTCCTTCGACGGCATTTGAACTCACACCATTGATACACTGCAGCACCAATCGCTTAGCCTTATGTCCAGCACCCTAGACCACTCCGCTATATAAGAATATATCTTCAATAATCGAAGTGTTACCTTGTCTCGTAAGGAAAATCTGGAGATAGACAAAAGACATGTGTCTAAGCGTGTGTAGATGGTACACACATATATATATGTGTGTGTGTGTGTGTGTGTGAATCTGTTTTAATAACCTATCTTAAGAAATAAAAAAAAATACATGCTACCATTGTCGGACAACCACCCCCAGCAACCATTTTTTTTATTAAAAGAAAGAAAAAGATATAACCTTTCTTTGACTACGTACTCTTGCATAGTCGCATTTATTGCAATCAAACTTGTTTCGGTTAGGGTTTACAGTTTAGCAAACCAGTTTTAAGTTTAATACAAACCTGTTTCAAACTAAACCATGGTTTAACACATTTCAGTGAATTGGTGGTTTCTAAAGATGGCTGACACTCCAGATCTAAATGATTTTAGTATAGATCTAATATTGATAGATAGTTTAACGCAAAGTGAGGATGAAAGTTCTGATGCATGGCTATGTCATATTCTTCAATATTTTGTTCACAGAACATTTCAATTCACCTTTTTGTTGGCTTTCATGACTAAACGTAGGGGGAAAGCCCTCTGTAAACCGATAACTTGATTACAACAGGCATTTGTATAAAGATATATACCTTTCTGATGTTGTTCACATACCCATTTGTATAAAGATATGTACCTTTCTGATGTTGTTCACATACCCATTTGCATAAAGATATATACCTTTCTGATGTTGTTCATATACCCATTCCATTTGTGAATCTTCAACATAAAGTCGAAGCATGTTCTCCTTTTCCTCCATTGCCGCCATGTTTCAAAACCAAACTGTAAAACCGCCTCTCGTGCTGTTTGCTAAATTTCTGAAACTGGTTTTGGTTTGGACTCGATAAACATGAAAACCAGTTTGGGTTTCAACTCAGTTTTAAACCGGTTTTCTTAAATAAATGAAAAGTTTAGCAAACCAGTTTGAAACCTTAACCAGTTTGAAACCTTAACCAGTTTGCTTGCAAGAAATTCAACCTAAATTTGACTTAAAACAGTTTATTGCTTATGTTGTTGATTTCATCCGCTTGTGTTGCTTTGCACTGCTGATTTCAAATGTATGGACATTTCAACACCATCATATACTTTACAAGAGTAACACGACGGGTGCTACTAGTGGAACAGGAACTTCTTTCCCTTCCGGAGCACCTGAGTTCATCACAGACTTTTAGTGAGATTCGTGTTGCTCAATCTTTAGTGTTCTGTATAGTATTTTGTAGATCATTGTTTGTCCTTTGGTTTTTATTGTCATTGTATTGTCTGTCCTTCGATTTCAGGCTTCTAATTATCCCGTTGGTATTTTCAAACCCTTCTGAACAAAATTTAAACATAAAAATGACGAACATACAAAAATGAATGATACTGAATATGGTTTGTCGATTGCATACGTCGCATTAGTTTATTTGACGATGTGTTGAGATTACTGATCAAAGGGGGGTAACTCAATGAAGAAATAATGTCCCAATTGGTGGCACATTGTTACAATTATTCAATATCTCAGTTGCATTGCCTGGTCCGTTATTTATACTTTCAAACATGACTGAGAAATAAGACCGGCATTGTTTACACAATAAGCACCATATGTCGTTTCGAGATGAAGCATTTTGATGTTGATTTTTGCCGTCGTTTTGTTCTGAATTTTAGGTATATATTCATATTATACATCACCATGGTGATACTGTTTACAACTGGTCTTTTACTCCTGATTTTAAATACTATACAAATATCGAGGGTTATGGTTTTTGGTGTTTAGCGCAACTTTAAACAATATTTCAGCTATATCGCGGTGGTCTGTTTTATTGGTGAAAGAAACCGGAGAAAACCATCGACCTGTCACAAGTCACGGACAAACTTTATCACATAATGTTGTATCGAATACACCTTGGCATTAGCGGGATTCGAACTCATTACGGCCTCTACAAATATAAAAATAAAAAAAATAAAAAAAATAAAAATAAAAATAAAAATAAAAACCCATCTTAACATTTACAAGTAAAATTAAATCACTGTCCTTTATATAAAGTGGTTTGGTATGTGGAAAATTGACTCTAGCTTGTTTTTGCTTTTTGTGACATATGGATAAATTGTATTTCATTTTGTGAATATTGTTATCATGCTAATTGTGTTCATAAATAATTTGGACATGTTTTCCTTTGATTTCATAGACTGATATCGTAAGTATTAACGAACACACTGTGATACTGAAATTTATCAGTCAATGTGACGTAAAACACATTAAAACGCCACATACATTTTCACAGCCCTTCCTATCGGACACGCTGTGATACTAACGATAATGTTTTGTCTCGACCTATAAACTGCTGTTATTCCATATATATCACTAACTGCGATCGTTTATATGTAATGAATAATTGTATAATAAAGAGTTGTTGCATATGCCTCAAATATATGAAACACTAAAACACATTGGTGGTATGATGGTTAAAGTGGGTTCAAGCCACGGTCGGGTCAAACCAAAGAATATACAATGTGTATTGTCTACATGACGGCTAAGTTGCTAAAACAAAATTGCTCAAGGGCTCGGGTGGCTCAGCGAGTTAGGTAGTTGGATTACCTAACAAACGCATACAAGCCTATCATCAATACGGCGTGGGTTCTCGCCCGGCTTTGTAAATTACAAAAATTGTGCATTCGACTCGCAGCCGCAAGTGATGAAATTTACCAGTTGCTTGCCCATGGTCGCTGGTTCTCTCCGGCTTCTTCCACCACTAAAACTGGTCGCCATGATATAGCTGAAATATTGCTAAAAGTGGCGTTAAACACCAAAAATCAAATTAAATCAAAACTGCTAACTTGGTGTTAAACAACGTTCACTCATATGTTATTTCTCTTACGTATACAATGTATTACTTAGCAGAAAATGTATAATCATTGACACTCTTTATTCTTGAGGTGTACTCGATACAGTGACACCAATAAAACTGACCGCCACGATATACGACTGAATTATTGTTGAAAGTGGCGTTAATCACCATAACCCTAACCCCTTTTGTGTTTAAGCTTGTTCTCGGCGTGAACACTGACTACTGCTTACTTGACATTAAGATTGATTTTTGGTGTTTAACGCCACTTTCAGCAATATTCAGCTATATCATGATTTGACATTAAGCAACAATTACTCAATCAATATATTATATCGTCTTTATATTAAAACAAATACTACGGATAAAGAAAGACATTTTCATTTACGATACGATTTATTTTTTAGGCGTACCAGAAACGAGGGTGGCTGAATGAGTTAGGCCGTTGAATCTAACAGCTCATACAAGCCTATCATCAATACGGCGTGGGTTCGCTCCCAGCTTTGTAAATTACAAAAAGGGTGCACTCGACTTGCAGCCGCAAGTGATAAATTTACCAGTTGCTTGCCCAGGGTCGGTGGTTCTCTCCGGCTTCCTTCTCCGGTCTCCATGATATAGCTGAACTATTGCTGAAAGTGGCGTTAAATACCAAAATTCAAATTCAAATTCGTACCAGAAACGACTATACCGGATGGGAAATCACAATATGAGACATATTTGAAATTTACCCACATTTTTACTGCCAAATATGCAGATTCCCAAAGTTTAAATGGCACCTTAAGCATTGGAATGGGGATTAGAATTAGGATGTTTAAAGGCATATAAGCTTTCAGAATTGATTTTTTTTGGTTTATATTAAAAGTTGCCAATATTCGATGTTTTATACTAATAAAATGTTCTGAACAAGAAGCCAGGTTTAAAAAAATATGCTATAATGTCGTAATTAATGAAAAGAATTCGAGTGTCTGTTGATGAAATCGCCATTAACACACCTAATTATAAGCCGGCTTCTTTTCCGAAGTTTACCGGACACGGATAACTGCTATAAATAACCAGAAAACATGTTGCAGGTAAATATTGGTTAGAATTAATATAATTTAAGAAATATATCTATGAAATTGGATCCCGGGGTAATCAGTTAATATTATATAATGGTATTAAGAATGACACTTAAAATCGTAAATACGTGATGAAATCAATAAAAACAAACCCAAACATATTGTATGACATGTGCTTTTTCTTCAGCACACAATTTCGCACATGCGCAAACGCTTTACCGAATAAGGTCACTGTGTAGGTCATCAATGGTCATATGATTATATTCATGAATGTATGAATATTGATCAATACTGTGCCGGGTAAACATTGGAATCTTGACTGAAAATCAAACAGCGACGTATTTCCTTCGTTCTAGGCTATTTACGTATGATATTATGAAAAATTTCAACTGCAATTAGTATAAAACATCCAATATTGGCAACTTTTAATATAAAAAAAATAATTCTGACAGCTTGTATGCCTTTAAAGACCATGTCCAGAGTATAAAAGGAAGACAATTCTTGAAATCATGGATGATTTAAATATTTGGGCAGTGCTAAGGACTAAGAAACTATTTTCTGTTTAACAAATTAATTTGTAATCTTTTCAAAGAATAATGTTATAGATAAGTCAGAGCACAAATAGGGCACATTTTAAGATGAGAATCTAAAAATAAAAATGATAGATAATGAAAATATTACAATTTGAAATTCTGAGGCATAGGTAATTTCAAAATTCAAATTTTGGTAATTGACAAGTAGGCGGAGACAGTCATGGCAACAGCTTCTTGTTTATATTTACAACGGAAGTAGAGAAGTAGCAAACGACATGCATATGAGATATATAATCTACAGCATGCATTGATGAATTGATAATCTACTTACTAATTAAATAGATTCAATAATCAAATAATCCACCCAACTGGCATTGGAAAGTCCATGATCATATAATTATCACAAATACCATCTTAATAAAATATTAGTTATATCAGAAATATATAAATAAACTATTCCCACAAATGACCCATATTGGGGATACCATCAGGATTTGAATCCCCATCCTCTCACAAGCTTCAAAACACAGTTAGGCATAATATCATGTTTATGCCATCTGTAATTTTTATATTTAGGATCCCTGGCCAAAGCAGCTAATTTTCTTGAATGATGTATGTCATGCATCTCTCCAAACTTCCAGATGATACATTATTGTCCAAAAATATCTATATTTTTCTTCCCCCAACCTATGGTTTCGTATGTTCTTTTTCTGTGACTCAGTTATCTCGTCTGTCTGTGTGGCCTCATTCACATGGGTGACTTATGTGTCATTTACCCCATCAACACCCCATTCATAGTATCCAAACAAACTAAATAATGTATCATTTTGTTCTTCAGTAACTATAAGTGATATTTTCTCCTTTTCATACATTTCCTTTTTAATTTCAGTTATTGCATCAATGTCATCAGTATTCTGTATTTTCTTCAGTAAATATTCCCTCCAAAATTCAACATCTGATATATGAAATACCTGTATCATATTTCAAATGTACCAATAAAATCTTGAACTGTAAGCGCAAGTCCGAGGGAGGTTTGTTGGGGATAAATTAGATAATTGGTTCTTTATTTGTATGAGTTAATCATGTGAAACAACAAAATTAATACCACAAATAGTATCTCTTGTATAGCCGTGCTTCCAAAATTTAATGAACCAAACTAATTAACATAAATATACATTTGATGGTACTGTTGTTACCTCTTTGAAATGTCATGCATGCCTATAATGAAAGGGTCAAAATGGGATAAACATTAATTGTTTTATTTTCAATTTTAATGTTATAATCTAGATCTGTATAATTGGATACTGGATTCATTTATCTCATAAAATTATGGTAAGATGGCCTTATATCAGAAGTCTTGTAGTCCATGCTTTCATTCACATGTTCTTGTTTACATGCACAACAGCTTTATCAAAGATAATCAGTAAGCCCCGCCCATTACCAAATAGGCTTAATTGCGGTAGGGGTGTAAAATGTTCTAGGTCAACCCTGGCCTTTAAGTGGCCGTCAGTTTTATTGGTGGAGGAAACCGGAATAAACTGTAGAAAACCACCGACCTGCCGGAAGTCACTTATAAACTGTAGAAAACCACCGACCTGCCGGAAGTCACTTATAAACTTTATCACATAATGTTGTATCGAGTACACATCACCATGAGCGGGATTCGAACTCACAGCCTTAGTAGTGATAGGCACTGATTACATAGGTAGTTGTCAATCAAACTATACCATACGATCACGACCACGGCGGCCCATAGTATTGTAATGTAACAGAGTTGTCAATCTCAGACGGTGTAGAATTGTGACTATATCGATCAAAGAAGAAATGAATGAACTATATACTTATCATATACACCCTATAATTTAGGTTGCATATACAGCACAATTGTTGACTGTAAAGTATAAAATACCTGACAAGTGAGTAAAATGATTAATTTTGAAAACTAACACTTTAATTGGTCTACAATTTCTAATATTACAGTTTTAAATCGAGAACTAAACGTAAAAGTTAATAAAGATTGAAATACAATCGAAATAATTCATCATTTGTGTACAAATGTCAAATAGCCTCGGGTAACAGGAGGCCGTAATCCAGTCGTGTGTAACATTCAAACGTCATTTCGGAATGACACTGACAGTTAAAATCCGGATTTACTACCACAAAACGCGTGTCATTTTTGTAGAAGATGTACGTAGTCAACTAGTGTTTGTTTACAAGTATATACAAAGGACATTATAAATTATATAAATTCCCGCAAACTGTCAAAATATTTGTTTTTTTATTGTGTGATTTTGTGTTAAAGATCTGAAAAGATGTTAGGTGTTAAGGTCGTATCGAGTTCACCGGGTCACAAAGTGCAGAAATAAAATCCCGTATATATTCGAAGGGAGAACATACCACCACTGCCAACAACTTACAACACATGGACACACATTAGATACAGTAGACGCAAGTAAATACCTAGGTGTCACCATCTCTAACAACCTCGCCTGGGATAGGCACATAGACAACACAATTGGCAAAGGCAACAAAACATTGGGATTTATTCGACGCAACCTAAAAGACTGCACCAAACCAGTGAAATCAGCAGCATATACATCCATGGTGAGACCAACAATGGAGTATGCAAGCTCAGTGTGGGACCCGACAAACCGGAAAAAGATTGGCAACCTTGAAAAAGTACAAAAAAGAGCCGCAAGATTCGTTTTCAACAATTACACAGAACGAACACCTGGCTGTACGTGTTACTAAAATGGTAGAATCCTTGAAGTGGGAAACATTAGAAGAAAGGAAAAAGACTAATAGACTATGCATGCTGTTTAAAATCAAAAATGGATTAATTGATATAGACAGCCACCAATATATCCAATCCAACGACAGCAGGACTAGAGGCAAATATCGTCTTTATCAAGAAAGAACGAGCAGTGAGGCCTTCGGTAATTCATTCTTCCCCAAGACCATGAGGGACTGGAACCAACTGCCAGCGAATACAACTTCGGCCAACACAGTAGAGGGATTCAGGAGCGGCCTCAATGCGCGTCCTGACAGCAACTAGACCAGCGCCTACCTGTATATAGTTTTACCTGTAAATAGTCGGAAGAAGACTGCTGTGTTGCCCGACACTGCGCAAAGTTTTCGCGGAACCTTATACATTCATGTGTGAATCCGGTTCCTAAATTGGAAGAAGAAGAAGAGAATCCGGTTCCTAAATTGGAAGAAGAAGAAGAGTGACAAAGAATATTAAAAAAAAAATATGACGGAAAAAAAAACAACGATACAGATGTTATCTTCTGAAACATCGCGGGAAAGAGACCAAAGAACAATAACTCCATGACGCCTTTCCGTTCTTTTTGTCCAGCGTTTCTCTTGTGGAGAACTGTTGAGGACTTTCTGATCAGCTTATAGCACCATTTATATTACTGAATGCAATTGTCCAGCTATTAAACCATAAACTCATGGCATAGTCAAATATAAGAGATTTATCAACATAACCGGAGCAGACGAAGTCCGAAATAAGCACAATATTCAAAAATCTGCAGAACCTTTCTCGATATTTTCTACAGTGATTTTTGAGTGTTGGGTAATTTTTGTCTTTTGAACTTTTACTTTTTGTTTTATTATGTTTTGTTTTGTTTTGTATGTTTCTTTTGTTTGTTTGTTTGTTTGTTTGTTTGTTTGTTTGTTTTTGTTGTTGTTGTTTATTTCTGCTTTATTGTTCTTTTCATCGCTTTGTGATTTGGAGCTTTTGTTATGCTGAGTTTTGTTTGTTTGTTTGTTTGTTTGATATTGTTGTTTGTTTGTTTGTTTTTTGTTGTTGTTGTTTATTTGCTTTTTTGTTTTTGTTTTGTTTTTGTTTATGTTTATGTGTTTTTTATGGGGTGGGGGGTATTCCCCCGAGTTCAACATAATTCCTGTTTCTATATACACGTGGTTCATATATAATGTGAATGATTAAAAACGGATAATCTTAGAAACACCCATTAATATTACTGACATCAAAACAAAATAAGAAACAGAACTTGTAAACATCTCTTGAAGATGTTTGTAAGATTAATTGACAGTTTAAAACAAATATAAAGAGGGGTAATACAACGTAATGGATTGCTTCAATTATATAACTGATTTTATCATATTCTTATCCTAGACATAATGTATAATCCTGATTATAATTCTTTAGTGCAAGGGCCGTCGTGGTCGTGATCGTATGGATTCACAACTAGCTGTGCAATTAGTGATATCACCATTAAAGCTGTGAGTACGAACCCCGTTCATGGCGAGGTGTGGTCGATACAACATTATGTGATAAAGTTTGTCAGTGACTTGTGACAGGTCTGTGGTTTTCTCTGGTTACTCCAGTTTCCTCCACCATTAAAATTAACCTCCACGATATACTGAAATATTGTTGAAAGTTACGTTCAGCACCATACACCAAACCTCCATATAACTATTGACTAGAATAAAGATTCTAGTCGTTCTAAATTATTTGGCTTTCCAATCTTTTGATATAGAGCGTACATGATAAATATATCTACCTTTCCACTACTGTCACTGTGTTGACATCTCTGATGATGGACTATTAGTCACAGAGGGTATCATCAGCCCAGCAGGCAGTATTTCTATCACTGTGTTGACATCTCTGCTGATGGACTATTAGTCACAGAGGGTATCATCAGCCCAGCAGGCAGTGTTTCTATCACTGTGTTGACATCTCTTCTGATGGACTATTAGTCACAGAGGGTATCATCAGCCCAGCAGGCAGTGTTTCTATCACTGTGTTGACATCTCTGCTGATGGACTATTAGTCACAGAGGGTATCATCAGCCCAGCAGGCAGTATTTCTATCACTGTGTTGACATCTCTGCTGATGAACTATTAGTCACAGAGGGTATCATCAGCCCAGCAGGCAGTATTTCTATCACTGTGTTGACATCTCTGCTGATGGACTATTAGTCACAGAGGGTATCATCAGCCCAGCAGGC
>MJUT01009447.1:31779-49568 GCA_002080005.1 Gigantidas platifrons | reverse complement strand
GAGTGAACATTAGTTGTAGTAGTAATTATAGCTAATGTTGCCTAGGCCTTAGAGGAGTGAACATTAGTTGTAGCAGTAATTATAGCTAATATTACCTAGGCCTGAGAGGAGTGAACATTAGCTAATGTTAACTAGGCCTATTTTGTATAGTATTATGAAGTTCAGATATTGTCCAGATTTTTTCCCTTTGTATTCCATGACATCATCTTTTCACTAAGAGGGGATGTTTGGAACCATTAAACCAGTTCAAACCCGCAATTTAATTGTACCAAGCAAGGAAAGTAATTGATTTATTGGTGTTTTGTGCCACCTTCAGCAATATTTCAGCTATATCGTGGCGATCAGTTTTAGTGGTTAAAGAAGCCGGAGAGACCCACCGACCAAGGGCAAGTAACTGATAAACTTTATCACTTGCGGCTGCGAGTCAAGTGCATCCTTTTTTGTAATTTACAAAGGTGGGCGCGAACCCACGCCGTATTGGTGATAGGCTTGTATGAGTTGTTAGGTAATCCAACTACCTAACTAATTGAGCCACCCAGGTCCTCAAGGAAGGAAAGTGAGGGAAAGTGAGGGATCAAGTTATTTGTATGTTAGTTGTATAGATTTTGCCTCTATCTATACATTTTGATATTTGATTTTGGACCTGTTCTGACAGTCTGGTGTTTGTTGTTTTTGATTTTGGACCTGTTCTGACAGTCTGGTGTTTGTTGTTTTTGATTTTCTCGCTACTACTGCTTACAGCGACACATAGTGCTATGTATAGTTATACAAATACATTGTGCAATGTAATATTATTTATTTGTTGTATCTAATAAAACAATGACATATAAAAACTCTGGTTAATGCGTAGTACGGCATCATTATTATACTTCATGCAAAAATATATGCAACTTCATTGGATAATAGGCATTTGACATTCCTCAATAACTTTTTTTGGTGTAGGAATCACACTCTGCAATATCATCCTCCCGAGCCGACCTTTGTCGAACCGGGAAATAACACCCGCTCCGTCCGAGTTTTGCCAATTAGTCATTTCCGGTAATAACACCCTCTGCCGTAATAACACCCTCTGTTTTTGTTAATGAAAATATTACTTGTTGAAATGATAGTAGTTGTTGCTTTATTTAGGTAGTGATATGTACATAGTATGTCCCATTGGTTAACTGATGACTTCGTCTCGGGTGATATTATTTTTCCAGAGTGTGATATTTTTACCCTCGTGTGGTAATCTACCATAACATCCTCAACTAAAGGCAGTATGTCTATAATATCCAATTTATTGAGGTTAACTTATTGTCATTACGACATATCTGTGGTGACGAATTGAAGTATGATCCTCACCGTTAAAATTGTGACGTGTTTTCTTAATTTAAATGCATAGTATTTAGTTCGCCATGTTTCTTCATTTAGCGACCTTCATCGTCGTCCGTTTCGTGCTTAATCTTCAATCTTAGTACTGTGACACATTCCGCCATTAAGGGGAGTGAACCCATACCTTTCATGACTCTTCATAGAGTGCACCTCTTTTAAAGCTTTAATTGGGAAATTCAACACGTGAAAGTCGTCGCAGGGTTAGTTAGCAAGATATGGGTTATGGTTATTGTGTCTAAAGCCACTTTCAAGAATATTTCAGTCATATTGTGGCGGTCAGTTTTATTGGTGGATGAAATTGGAGTACCCGGTGAAAACCATCAACCTGCCGCAAGTCACAAACTTTATCACATAATGTTGTATCGACCACACCTCATCATGAACGGGATTCGATCTCACAACCTAAGTAGTGATATGCACTTAATGGTACAGGTATTATAAATCCAACTACCGTACGACCAGGACAGCCCCTGAGATAGCTTACACAATATCATAAGACCTACCAATACAAAATGTAATCATAGGAATATTTAAAATTTTAAACACCAGAGAAATAACGGAAACAATAAGAAGGTGCATGCTCGCTTTATTACTTTGGAAATGTTAGCGGATTTATTGAGCAGTACTCCAAGAACGACTCTACGACATACTGACACATATCCAACAGTTCAGTTACTCATTTGGTATCTTGCAAACTCTTCTTACCCAATTGTAATTCCTCTTTTGCGCGACACCAAGAACTACTGCTCCCTATTACATGTGATCTTGGACGATTTCACCTACCCTGTTGAGGTCCTTTTATTTCTAACTCTCAAATACTGTTATATTATTTGGTATTCCAGTCTTTAGATGATTAGCGTATCTGATGACGGTTATTCTAGAAACGTCTCGTGCGCACTACGTTCAATACTCACGGTTTTAATACGATGGCATTTGAAAAGTCAAGTACTTAAATCATTTTATTTGTTCAATATCTTACCTTAAAGACAAAAACATTTTACCCGTTTTCTCTTGTTTTTTATTTTTTGGAAAGAGAACAAATTAACGTTTCACAGACTTTGCTCTGATGAAGTTTTAAATATTTTACAAATTATATAGTTGATATGAGCTAAGACAGCGTAAATATATCGTTTAATCTATATGTATATCCCTAAAAAAATTCAATGATTATCTTCTATGAACAGAGGAAAACTATTTTTATGATATCTTTATTGAAGAGTTGTGATAAACAACGAACATCCAAATACATGTATATACTCATATATACGATTGGTAAGGTTTTCGGGAAAGTGCGGGGGATGCTGGGGGTATTTTTATACATATGGATTTAGGTACCGGACAATATTATGTTCTTTAAATTTCAGACTGGTTTTACCACCCAGCTTGCTGACTTATTTCAGTCTGGTTTTACCACCCAGCTTGCTGACTTATTTCAGTCTGGTTTTACCACCCAGCTTGCTGCCTTATTTCAGTCTGGTTTTACCACCCAGCTTGCTGACTTATTTTAGTCTGGTTTTACCACCCAGCTTGCTGCCTTATTTCAGTCTGGTTTTACCACCCAGCTTGCTGACTTATTTCAGTCTGGTTTTACCACCCAGCTTGCTGCCTTATTTCAGTCTGGTTTTACCACCCAGCTTGCTGACTTATTTCAGTCTGGTTTTACCACCCAGCTTGCTGACTTATTTCAGTCTGGTTTTACCACCCAGCTTGATGACTTATTTCAGTCTGGTTTTACCACCCAGCTTGCTGCCTTATTTCAGTCTGGTTTTACCACCCAGCTTGCTGACTTATTTCAGTCTGGTTTTACCACCCAGCTTGCTGACTTATTTCAGTCTGGTTTTACCACACAGCTTGCTGTCTTATTTCAGTCTGGTTTTACCACCCAGCTTGCTGACTTATTTCAGTCTGGTTTTACCACCCAGCTTGCTGACTTATTTCAGTCTGGTTTTACCACCCAGCTTGTTGACTTATTTCCGGATTTGTAACAAGAGTAACACGACGGGTGTCTCATGTGGAACAGAAACAACAGGAAATGCTTACCCTTCCTGGACAACTGAGGTCACCCCGGTTTTAAGTGGAATCCGTGTTGCTCAATGATTAGTTTTCTGTGTAATGTTTTGTAGATCGTTGTTTATTCGTTTTTCTTTTGGTGATTGTGTTGTCTGTCTTTCGATTGACGGCATCTGATTACTCCTTTTGTATCTTTGATTTGATTTGATTTTGATCTTTGGTGTTTAACGCCACTTTCAGCAATATTTCGGCTATATCATGACGACCAGTTTTAGTGGTGGAAGAAGTCGGAGTACTCGGAGAGAACCACCGTCCATGGTCAAGCAACAGGGGTAAGCTTTATCTCTTGCGGCTGCTAATCGAGTACACCTTTTTTGTAATTTACAACGCCGGGCTCGAACCCACGCCATATTGGTGATAGGCTTGTATGAGTTGTTAGATAATCCAACTACCTAAGCCATTGAGCTACCCGGGCCCTACAACTACCTAACTCATTGAGCCACCCGGGCCCTACAACTACCTAACTCATTGAGCCACCCGGGACCTTTGTATCTTCAAGCTTTTCTTGTCACAGATATGTATGATATGCCTTGGATTTAGTTTTTCCAATAGATTTAATATTCTTAAAATAGGGCTAATGATATCCACCTTCAGTTTTTGAAATGGTTCGAAAGTTATGTGTCTGATAGAAAACAACTAATGGTCCTAAAATACTTACTAGTATTTCTTAGTATCAGAAAACTTGAGTGCCACATTTTAAGTTTGAATCCAATCAGATCGGACATTTTAATTCTGCTTGACGAATTGTATATACATATAAAAGTCCTAACCTATACTGTATTGTTACCGGTAAATATGTATATCACTAATGTATATTTTGGACAACAATAGACCAGATGCGTCTATTTTTAAACTTGATTTCATGTATCATGTGACGTTTAACTCCCCGTGATAATGTGTCACATGACCATTGTCGTTACTTGACATTTATAAAATCATGTCTTCTGCAAACATGACTATTTATCAAAAAGCGTGTATTTACAATGTTTTTTCGTTTATTTATTAGTTCAAAATGGACATATGTTCATGGTGTATCGAAATACAGAAAATATTCGGATCTCGCACTATCCGAGTCAAAAGAAGCAGCGATTAAAGTTATCCTTGAGTAAAATACCGTAAGATCTTGACAAATATTAAAAATAATGTAGGTTATTTGTGTAAATGAACGTTAGAGAATACCGAAGGGGCAATCAAGAATGGAAAATCCAGAGAAACTGGCAATACTGGGTACACAAGTCACACAACGAAGACAAACAAAACAAAAAAGGACAACCCCATATGTGAAGGACACCACGCATGTACTTCATTAATGAGACAAACATTGATACCAATGATCTCTTGTTATAGTCTTTTTGAAGAATTACGGTTCATGATGAAGGTCAGATTCAGTTATCTCTGAAAAATATACCATTATTTTATCAGACTGTTGCCCGGTCCATATATGCCTATGATTACTTATTTTATTCCATGAGATGTTGCCGGCATAGCATAGCATTAACGCGTATTTATATAAAGACAGCTATCTTTATTTCATATTACGTACCAGCTATGGGAAAACTCATTTGATACTACCAGTTCTAACTTCAGTTTCAGTGTTGCTTAGGTCAACCACTAAATGTAACACCGCAGATACGGATTTGTCATGAGACAGACACAAATTCGGATCTACAGGGTAGATATAGTGGAGAATTTACACATGCGCAGGATAGTTTATCTTCCTCCAACAAATAGCACCAAACTGTAATTTCCATAAATAAACATCCGCCATCTTGTTTCAATCCGCCATGTTTCTAAAAAAAAAAATGATATATACGAAACTAATGTTAAGAAAAAACATTTCACTAAACACTATTTGTATTCTTGTCGTATATGACCTTCTTGAATCCTAAGTAGCTTAGAGATATTTTGAAATTCATTTCTGACAGAAGGTATGTAAGATTTCAAGCGTGTGACTGAAAGGTCGTATAAAGTGTCAAGCGTCTAGCAAACGTTTTATGATAAATGTACACATTATTGTAGATTAGCGAGTTTACATTGAAATATACTGTCATAAAACTTACCACTGTCAACACTCATAAACTCGCAACATAAAATTAACAATGTTGTAAAATACAGATAATTCTATTCAGAGGTGGACATTATGGAGTCTTCAATACTTGATTTGATATCACTTGTTCAAACAAGACTTTCTAATTTTACACTAAAGCCGCAACATTTGTTCTAAAATCACGAATGTACTAGACATTCCGTTTTTTATGCTTCAATATCAAGGTAACATACACTCTGATTTTTGTTTTTTATTCTAAACGTTTTTTTTTTTCAAAGTTCCGAATGGATGCAAACATATGCAATATCAAAGTAACATACACTCTGATTTTTGTTTTTTTATTGTAAACGTTTTTTTTTTTTCAAAGTTCCGAATGGATGCAAATATGTGCAAGTTTTCCGTGTTTTTTTTAAATTGTTTGTTGATATCTAAATTGTCATTGAACGGTCAATTATCAGAGGGGATGGGGCGCCATTTTCCGGTTTAATACCGCCACATGCTTGTGTCTGTCCCACGCCAAAAGTCGTGTGTTCAATGGTTTGATGTGAGAAGTGATTGTTAGTTTTGTTTATTTTGGTGAAATTCTGTTCAAACTTTCTTTTCGTAATTTGAAGACGAATGATATTGCACAACTGGAAACAGTTTGACATGCATGACGGTGAAAATGTCCATATGTTTGGTGCATTTTAAATCTTTCCTATGTTTGGTGCATTTTAAATCTTTCCTATGTTTGGTGCATTTTAAATCTTTCCTATGTTTGGTGCATGCAATACAAATATATGAATGTCCAATTTTACATTTACAAACATTCAACTAAGTATGTTGAAGAAATTAAGTCCGGTACTGCTGGCTAACATAACATTTTCAAAATCCACATAAATAATACCTTTCCCAGGGGGAAAGGGCGCGGGGATAGAAACCGAGAGTAAGAGGAACATGTATCTCCTCCACTTTGGAATGTGGTGGTGGGCTAAATTTAAGAATGAAAGCAGAAAATGTTCAATAAATCTAGAGGTTTAAGGGGACCAATGCATTCTTTAGAAGCGAATGACATTTTTTTTTTTTATTTTAGCTTGTCAGTTTTGAAATCTTGCCCTCCATTTTCCGGTCCACTCCTGAAGCTTACACCCCACAGACTTTTCTGACCACTTCAGAAGCTTCCTCCCACTTGTCGGTCCACTTCAAAACCTTGTCCCCACTCCCTCCCAATTTTTTGCTCCACATCAGAAGCTTCCTCCCACTTTTCGGTTTACGTCAAAAGCGTGCATCCCTTCACCCACGCCTGTGTTACCTAATAAATCATTGTATTGACAGCTGTCTATCGGGATCTTCTGTAATCGATCACACACGTGGTAATTCATGAATTTTCTTGTATCTGATTTCGATTCGAGGATATTTTCGAGACACTGTACATATTTTCTATATAAACTTTAGAGAATGTGGAAGGATCAATCCGCTGGCATCATTGGACACGCAATACACAGAGCGACGACAAACAAAGCAAAAAACATAGCACAGGAAATTAAAAATATGAGCAAACCGAAACCCCATGAGATTGCAGCTTAACACACCTTAATTCAGGGTAAGGCCAAATATATCAAAATATGAATAATCCGAAGAAAAAATTGATAGCTCGTGTTTACAAGATATAGCGTTTTGTTAAATATTTAATAATACCATACATCTTTGAATAGTAAATCGTAATCGTGATCTAGAAAGCACCAACATTTAATTTACTCCAACCATAAAATAGCTACAGGTCAAACAATATTAACCTTCACAAAAACATGGCTTAGCAAACTGTAACGTGTATATATAGCTCATCGTGTTTAACGTTCTGTGTGATAATAGAGACATTTGAAACCTGAGAACCTCATAGGTTGTGTGATAGTTAGGGTGCTGGCCTCCAGTGTGGTAGGTGCTGGCCTCGAGTGTGGTAGGTGCTGGGCTCGAGTGTGGTAGGTGCTGGGCTCGAGTGTGGTAGGTGCTGGCCTCGAGTGTGGTAGGTGCTTGCCTCGAGTGGTGTAGTTGCTGGGCTCGAGTGTGGTAGGTGCTGTGCTCGAGTGTGGTAGGTGCTGGCATCGAGTGTGGTAGGTGCTGGGCTCGAGTGTGGTAGGTGCTGGGCTCGAGTGTGGTAGGTGCTGGGCTCGAGTGTGATAGGTGCTGGCCTCGAGTGTGGTAGCTCGTGGGTTCTATAACATTTGTATTTGTATCTTTTCTTCTAAGCATGCAGTATTAAGGAGACAGAGCACAGACTAATTGACTCGTTATCAGGATAAGGTGTCCGAGTGGGGCAACATGTCTACCCGCGGACTCAAGATTGTTTCAGTCAGCTAGCACTATAAAAATCCAACTAAGTGAGTTGGTCTAGTACAAAGCGGACCTCATTATCATCCCATTGAAAGTTTACTTGTTCTCGCCATGATATAGCTGAAAAATTGCTGAGTTGGCGTTAAACAACAATCACTCACTCACTCGAAACCTTGGCGTTTCTAAAAAATAACAAATAATTTTCAGCTCTTGTAGTATCTACAACAAACTCAGATACTGGACGTCACCATGAAAATTACGAAATTACACACATTTTGTAATTAAGGCAGTTGGTATATGAATAACTTGCATCCCTGTCAGCACAATTTATTGGACTAGTATTTCCTCCAAACAGGAACATTCCGAAATAAATTGGTCACGCTTATAATTTATGAAATATAACAATATTTACATGATAAACCATTAGTGTCACTTTCATGTATGTTATTTTGTAACTTGTCATAAAATCTGTTGTAACGTGTTGAATATAGAAATAAAATGAGGATTGTAGTGGTATCTTTAAATAGGAACTGTGTTAATAGCCTTAAGATCATGAAGTTAGGAAGATCATACGAATATCTCCCTTAAATTAACATGGTAATTCTCAATTTATTTACGTTATTTGTGTTTGTTTGCGTATAGTGGTGACCAACACGTACGTATTGTGTTTGTCTTCGTCTTGTGTACCCTATGTTGCCAGTTTCTCTCGATTGTCCATGTTTTATTGCTCCCTCGTCTTGTGTACCCTATGTTGCCAGTTTCTCTCGATTGTCCATGTTTTATTGCTCCTTCGTCTTGTGTACCCTATGTTGCCAGTTTCTCTCGATTGTCCATGTTTTATTGCTCCTTCGTCTTGTGTACCCTATGTTGCCAGTTTCTCTCGATTGTCCATATTTTATTGCTCCTTCGGTATTCTCTAACGTTTATTTAGCTTGTTTATTTCGATCAAAAAACCATTCCACTTGAAAGGGGAGGTATTGGGGGAGGGAGAGTTGTGGTGTTTAACGCCGCTTTTAACCATATTTCTTGGAGGTTTAAATCTATAAAAGTAGTTTATTAGTTTAACCCCGCCACGTTATAATTGAAGTGCCTGTACCAAGAGAGGGATGATTTGATTTGATTTTTGGTGTTTAACGCCACTAGTGGTGGAGGAAGCCGGAGTACCCGGAGAGAACCACCGACCATGGGCAAGCAACTGGTAAACTTTATCACTTGCGGCTGCGAGTCGAGTGCACCCTTTTTTCCCCAAGAGAGGGAAGTGAGTGTTCATGGTCTGTTATAGTTAGAGGTATACGATGTTGCCTCTCTTTCAACGATTATTTGGCTGGATTGTGTTGTACATTGTGTTGCACTTTTTATTTTAGTCTCATTTTTGATTAGAGTAAGACCAGGTTATTTGTGTTTATTGCTATTTTCAGTATTTTTTATGCAGTACAACGACTACAGATTTTGACTATCATGTTTAAGCCTTTAGGTTAGCATTGCTCCTAAATATTATTAGGTTTCTAATCGTTTTACATTGAGTGTACCCAATGTAATGTATTCTAGAAACACGAGGTGTGCTCTAAATTAGATATCTACTGGGTTGGTTTTTTTTTATTATTGAGTGAGTAAAGCCCGAACATATATTACGAACCTGTGAAATCACAGTCCTTGGGTATCTATTTAATCCATGGCTCTTTATGTGGCTAATGGACCACAAATCTGAGTCAGTAGCGAAAAGATGTTGGTAAGAAGTCAACTATCTAAACTATTGGGCCAAAGCGGCACCTCTTTACTATTGGGGAAGCTTGCAAAAATACGGAACTGTTTTAAAAGACAAAATCAAACAAACACAAAGACCCCAACCCCCCTAAATGGTCAGTTCAGAAACAGATAGAATCTTTCAACGCAATATTAATTCACAAAAGAGGGCACAAAAACGAATGTCATTACGCCCATGAACCAAAACAATTCAGGACTCATTTCTTTGAATCAGCGTTATTTCACGCTATACGCTTTAAGTAAAGAAATATACATCAAGAATAAAGAGATTATTGCACTGCGTTTTTTCTCTTTCATACAAGATGTATGTAATGTGTTTGTACTCTATGGCATGGTAAAACATTGCTGGCCTATATCTAAATCCCATCTGTCGGTGTTGATTTCAAACATGTCAGTGTTGATTTCAATCTTAGAGATTCTCAGCATGTTATTCGCTATCATATGTAACGTTATATGATTGCAACTCATAAAATATAAATGGAAATTTGCCAATCTTATCATTAAAAGAATCTCGAAAATGATTTAACAATCTTTCTTGAAGATCTCATCTTGTTTTTTCTAGAAGTTGGAAAATTATTGCACAGACGCAGTGTTCATAATTAGCCGGCTCAGCATTTGTATCAACGTATGCATACACATTTAATCTTATCATTGAAAGATTGTAAAGTGTTTACTAAAATACACCACTATAATATATTTATACGAATCTTGCAGTATCTGTCTGTCATTTAAAAATAAGTTGTGCATATTTCCCAGCCTAACTACTTGAATTCGTGAGCTAGATATCTGATAAAGGCTTATTCGATTTATTTATCTCGGTCTAAAAAGGCCGATTACTGATTTACTTCACAAAACGTTGATAATGAATATTGAAAACATAAATTATCGAGTAATCTTCGGGCAAACAGGTAGATCGACATTCTCTATGATTCGCTTATATAGTATAAATATCTTGACAAAATTAAGAATTTTGAACAGAGGAGAACTTTGACTAGATTTAGAATCTCTGCTCACAAGTTAGCCATAGAAACTGGCAGATACAAGGGCATTCCCCGACACGATAGAATTTGCACACGATGCACGGATAATACTGTAGAGGATGATAGACACTTCCTATTTTCTTGTATCTATCACACTCAGGAAAGAGAAGCCTTAATATCCATTATCAATGAAAATTGTAGAAACTTTTCATTACTTAATACAAATGCAAAACTTGTGTAGCTTTTAAACAATGAAAATGTTGATATTCTTTGTGCTCTTTGTACTTTTTTAAAACATATTTAATCTTCTCTCCTGAAGTTTAATATCAAGTTGGGAGATGTTTCTCTCTTCTACAGCTGCTGCGAGGTCCACTGGGCACTTGATGCATTTAAGAATATAATGATGAAAATTGGTCCTAATGCACCTGCCCTTGATGGCCTCTGTATCTGGATGATGCAAATTTCCTCCATGCACATTTGCCATGAGGAGGACTTTAATCTCATTTTGTTTAATCATTTCCAGTCTAAATGTCCTTTAAGCACCGGGCCTTGATGACCTCTGTATATGAATGGCATTGCTCTCATGCATGTACATTGGTCATGGGGAGAACCCTGGATTTGCCTTCTGTCATTGAATTAGACCCTTGTAAATATAAAAGGATTTATTTCTATTTCGGTGTTAGGAAGAAGTTAATAACCTATTAAATATCTACAAAGGATATATATATACAATGTATATATATATTTTTGTAAATGCCCAGGGGACTCTTCCTAATATTATACTCATAAGAGACATAAATATGTTTAATACTTATGTACCAATCTAATTTCTGCAAATTGCTTGTTTGTATACTGTTTATTACATTTATGTACCGGTACTAGAATGTTTTTTGTAATATAAATCACTGTAATGACTCTGCCCCTTGCTGGGACCTTGATTGGACAATAAAATCTTATCTTATCTTATCTTATCTTATAGTATACTGCTAACATAAATTATCAGGGTTAGGGTTAGGGCTTATGGTGATTAACGCCACTTTCAACATTATTTCAGTCATATCGTTGTGGTCAATTTTATTGGTGGATGAAACCAGAGTACCCGGAGAAAACCACCGACCTGTCGCAAGTCACTGACAACCCTGTCCCCATAATGTTTTACCGAATACACATAGCCATGATCGGGATTCGAACTTACAACTTTAATGGCAATATGCACTGACTGCACAGGTAGTTGTAAATCCAAGTATCATATGATCACGACCACGACGGTCCACTATAAATTATCATAAGTATATATATAACTGACTCTGAACATTTCCGACATGAAGCACCAGACAGATAAATTTATAACAATATTTCAGCATGATACAATCTTATATTTTTACATGAAAAAAACCCTTACAACATCTTACATGTATCTTAGTTAACAAGATGTAAACAGTACCGTTCAGTTATGACGTAAGGACCAGTTTTATTTTGCAGCGGATCCAGTATTTGAATTATGGACGTGAAAGCGAAGGGCCCGGTATAACACTTAGGTCCCAAGTGATTTCAGGGCAGAACCCTAGTACGGGTACCAGGTGATGAAGCACCGGAATCTTGAGGAACTACAGTCATTAATAAATGAAGCGCCTTATAATGTATGCTTTTCAATTTTTGGGGAGGGGGAACCCACCGACAACGCCCTTTTAATCCGCCCTTGAAAGTTCGAGTAGAGAAAACCACAACTTTCAATTACATATCACTAATAGAAAACAGATTGACCGGCGAGTGAGACGTGTTTGAAAACCTTGATGGTTGCATAGAAACTACCATTAAATCACAGGTCACAGAAACCTCTATATCTAGACTTCTTACCCTTGTTGATTTGATTTGATTTAATTTATTGTTGTTAACGCCACTTCCAGTAATATTTCAGCTATATCATGGCGACCAGTTGTAGTGGTGGAAGAAGCCGGAGTACCCGGAAAGAACTACCGACCATTGGCAAGCAACTGGTAAACTTGATCACTTGCGGCTGCGAGTCGAGTGCACCCTTTTCTGTAATTTACAAAGCCGGGCTCGAACACAAGCCTGTTACCCTTGTTGAACCATATGTATAATTAACTGCTAATGTGAATAAAAACCCTATATAGCATCGTTCAAACCTATCGTATAGTAAGATTAGACATGCTACGAGTCCTTTCTTATTAATAATTCCTTTAAATATATTGTTGCTATGAAAGTTGAAATCTTGACTGACCACTTATATTTACTATCGACATGTTAAGAAAGGCTTGATTAGTAAAGAAATGTTGAAATTATACAAGTGGTCAGTCAAAATTTCAACTTTCATAGCAGCATTATTTAAGAGATTATGAATATGAAAGTGACTTCTGGCAAGTCTCCTATAATATGCACACTTAGAAAATGTATATATTTTTCTTTCAATTTGATCCTTCAAAAGCGATAAAATTTAGACGTCTTAGATGTCTAAAAAACTCATTAATATCATAGTATTTAAAAGCTGTCCGAATTCCAACCCTCTTAGTGCTAATTGCCGAACCAATTACCTTGCCTTAATTTCCCCGGCCTTTTCCTCGTGAAAAATACATTAAAAAGCAGTTTAACTGAGGCTCTTGGTTATAGTTTAAAAAGCAAATTTGTAGTCTTAAATAATTGTTATAAATGATGACATATGTACATATCTCATTTACACAGCTTGATTTCGTAAATATACAATTTTTAACTCACCTCTTCACAGCAGGTAGAAAGAGGTGTTTTCCGGCATGTCCTACCTAGAGAACATTACAGACTGAACTGGTCAACTTTTGATAGAAGCCAGCGTTAAATCCTACCCTAAATACAAACTTCAAACGGCGTTATCGCATATTTATGACTCTATAACGAGAGGAAATAAAGATAAAACATCATAAAAACTACAGTTCTTTCTAGAAGAAGATAATGAAATAAAACAATCTTACTTGAAATTTTATTAGATGTAAATTTCAATGTCGATTGCAAATAAAGCAAAACAAGCACTCGTTTCATAAAATTTATTTAAAAAAAGTTTGATATTTGAAAATTTTGCAGTTTACATCGGCGCATTTTTGAAATGTGAGGATTTAAAACGCAATATCGTCTTTGAAGTTTTTCAATACTTGTGATAAAATAGAAAGCTATCAGATTGTAATCGATTATTTGACCAATAAATAATCATTTCTGTGACAAGTGTATCCAGTTGACAAAAATATTTTAATTTCACTTATTCCGTTTGTCTATTTAAAGAGGGATAACTCTAATTTCCCAAAGAGCAAACTAAAAAATATCCTACAATGTATTAATTTAGTAAACAAACACGGGATACTTCATGTGAGTGAGTTGATGAGTGATTGTTGTTTAACGCCAACTCAGCAATTTTTCCAGCTATATCATGGCGAGAAGTTAATTTTCAATAAGATGATAATGAGATCCGTTTTGTACAACACCAATTCGCTTAGTTTTATTTCTATAGCTTTAGCTCTCTGAAACAACAGTCCGCGAATAGACATGTCGCTCCACTCGGACACATCCTGATTTCGAGTCAACCGTCTGTGTTCTTTCTCTTTAATGCTGTGTGTTTAGCGGAGAAGCGACACATAATAATTTTATAGTCTTTATATTGAACCAAATCGGGACTCGAATCCACGATCTACCACACTCGATGGGAGCACGATAGCCATTACGGTTAACAAACATGGGGCACTTCAATGTATATTAAAATGTAAACAAATGTATAAAAATAATTTTCAAAGGTTATCAAGAATAAGTAATAAAACAATAAAAAGGAACAGTAAACAAATGTTTGTTTGAGTAATGTTGAGGGGTGTGTGTTCAGATGGAGTCGTAACTATTTATTGGCCTATTGTTCCTATAAAGTAGATTACAATATATTTATTCATAAATAACGGGAACATACATGTATAGCCATGTTTGACCAACACCGAACATTATACCTTGTACCACGATTTTATTTTTCGTGTTTATATCAATTTGGGGAAATCAAAAACTCCTTGAGGAAACTTTGAAGATGAAGTTGGGAAATATACAAATGTCACGAGTTGTTAGATTCTAGGGTGGGTGCGTTATGGTGTTTAACGCCACTTTCAGCAATATTTCAGTTATATCGTGGCGGTCAGTTTTATTGATATAGCAAAGCGGAGCACCCGGAGAAAACCACCGACCTGTCGCAAGTCACTGACAAACTTTATCACACAATGTTATATCGAGTACACATCGCCATGAGCGGGGCTTAAACTCACAACGTTAGTGGTGATATGCACTGATACCATATGATCACGGCCACGACGGCCCCTAAGATTCTAGGAGTTTGGAAATTTGAAGTATGATATTAGTATACAGACAAATCAGTGTTGATCAGTCTTGTTTAACCCCACCACTTTTATGTGCCTGTCCCAAGCCAGGACCTGGATTTACAACGTCATATGTTGTGGACTTTTCTTTAAGTTCAGACAAGAGATATTTGTTCGTTTTGTTGATATTGGTGGAATTGAATTGTTGATTATCATGGTTTAAACGTTCTTTTCATAACATCGCGCGAAAAAAAACTGTGAATAGTAGAGAATGACATACAAGTTACAACATTACCTAATACAAGTTTATTTTGATACAAAATAAAGAAGTGAGTGATTGTAGTTTAACGCCAACTCAGCAATAATTTTTCAACTATGTCATGGCGAGAACAAGTTAATTTTCGATGAGATGGTGACGAGGTTCGTTTTGTACTAGACCAACACACTTTTGTTTATAGTTCTAGTTCAATGAAACAACAGTTCGCGGATAGACATGTCGCCCCACTGGTTCACGGATAGACATGTCGCTCCACTGGTTCACGGATAGACATGTCGCTCCACTGGGACACGCTATCTAGTCGTTGCCATTAATCCTGTGTGGCGGAGAAGCATCACATAGCAATGTTATAGTCTTTGGTTTGACCATTATATCACCGATACTGTTAAAACAAAAGAGTTCTACAAACACAGTTTTAATATTTAAAAATGTAATCCCATCATTGTAGTTAACTTAGACTTAGAGGATCAAATGACATAGGGAAATCATTGGCGTCTGTCGTACGTAAATCTTTCCTACCTTAAGAATCCCAAGAACCACTGGTGCGATTGAACGGGAACTTTGTATTAAATAGATGTTCATCAGAATTAATTCCCCCATTTCGTTTTTTTAATGTTTATGTTTTGTTTTTTGAGATGACAATAAAATAATTTCCGGAATAGAAAATACAATTACGGAATCGAACCGAAAAAGAAAACGGATATTTAACATACTGCCGCTTTTAAGGGGTTGTAGATCGGCCGAAAACCAACTGTCTTCCTCTACAATTCATATACATTTATTTGGGTTGCCAATCGGGTTGTCTCCATTGTCAACAAATTTTCAGTAAAACATCCAAACTGTCTTATCACTTTTATATAGTAAAACAGATATGCAAGGTATCAGGGCCGGTCTTAGGAGGCGCGGGCCCAACGCTGTTCTCTGTAAAACATGCAGTGTGTTGACGTGTGTACTTGAGCAGCCGAGAATAGATAACTCCAGCGCGCGGACCAATTGGCTTAGGGCCGGCCCTGCAACGCATTAAAATGAGCAACCATCCTTAATGGTCCTTTGATGGTACGCTACAAGTACACTCACACCTGCTTTAGTGACCACCTCTATTAAGTACACTCACACCTGCTTTAGTGACCACCTCTATTAAGTACACTCACACCTGCTTTGGTGACCACCTATATTAAGTACACCCACACCTGCTTTAGTGACCACCTCTATTAAGTACATTCACACCTGCTTTAGTGACCACCTCTATTAAGCAATAACTTGTATTATATGACCTTAATTTCAATTTCTCTTCCCAATACATTTCATATCAATTAAACCTGTATTACGTGACCACCTGTCTTATGTGACCATATTTCACTGTTCCCTTGGAAGGTCACATAAGACAGGTTTGCCTGTATTACTGTTACCAACCCTATCTAATATAATATACCCGTCCCCCAAGCAATGAAAACATCTGTCCAGGGGTACGTTCTTAAACCAATTTTGTACATGCCCCACATCTGGATATTACATAACGTAACACGGGTGGTTTGCTACGTCACATGCACGGATACTTGAACATCGCCTCGAGGTAGGTTTATGCAGGTGTACAATTTAAAAAAAGGAACACTAACAAAACCAAGTAGTTCACCGAAGGGCCCACATATCAGACTTCATTGTTAGCATACATTCATTGCGTGGAAACCCGTCAGTTTTGCAAACACTTCTGTACAGTTAAAATTCCCGGCAAGGATACCGTTCACACAAAACCCATTTAACTGTACAGAAATGTTTGCAAAACTGACGGGTTTCCACGCAATGAATGTATGCTAACAATGAAGTCTGATCTGTGGGCCCTTCTGTGAACTACTTGGTTTTGTTAGTGTTCCTTTTTGTAAATTGTACAACTGCATAAACCTACTTCGAGGCGATGTTCAAGTATCCGTGCGTGTGACGTAGCAAACCACACATGAAGTAATATCGAAACGACAAACATAACCAGATGCAGTGTATTACGGCAGAAGTAAATAGTATCACTAAACTGTAGTCTAGAGGTCTTTTCACTAAACTGCAGTCTAGAGGTCTTTTCACTAAACTGTAGTCTAGAGGTCTTTTCACTAAACTACAGTCTAGAGGTCTTTTCACTAAACTACAGTCTAGAGGTCTTTTCACTAAACTACAGTCTAGATGTCTTTTCATTAAACTACAGTCTAGAGGTCTTTTCATTAAACTACAGTCTAGATGTCTTTTCACTAAACTACAGTCTAGAGGTCTTTTCATTAAACTGTAGTCTAGAGGTCTTTTCATTAAACTGCAGTCTAGAGGTCTTTTCACTAAACTGCAGTCTAGATGTCTTTTCACTAAACTGTAGTCTAGAGGTCTTTTCACTAAACTACAGTCTAGAGGTATTTTCATTAAACTACAGTCTAGAGGTCTTTTCATTAAACTACAGTCTAGATGTCTTTTCATTAAACTACAGTCTAGAGGTCTTTTCACTAAACTACAGTCTAGATGTCTTTTCATTAAACTACAGTCTAGAGGTCTTTTCACTAAACTACAGTCTAGATGTCTTTTCATTAAACTACAGTCTAGATGTCTTTTCATTAAACTACAGTCTAGAGGTCTTTTCACTAAACTACAGTCTAGAGGTCTTTTCA
>MJUT01009447.1:9411-31669 GCA_002080005.1 Gigantidas platifrons | reverse complement strand
TAAACTACAGTCTAGAGGTCTTTTCACTAAACTACAGTCTAGAGGTCTTTTCACGGTCTTATTGGGTGTATGAGTTATGCTAATTGTTGAAGACTCTATTGTGACTGAATGCAGAACAGCAATAAAAGCGGTGATCTTGACTTGATTTTTTGTCTAAGTGTAATGTTGGTTTATTTACATCAATTTCCTTTCTTACTAAATGCTGATTTCATTGTTTGTAAATAAATGTTATAGAATACCGAAAGGTTAATCAATAAATGGACAATCCAATGAAACGAGCAACATTGGGTACACAAGACACAAGACGAAGACAAACAAAACAAAAACACAGCACATACCAGTTTTATAATGTTTGTTCAGAACTCGGTGAATCGGCCACACATTCATGTAAACAGGTTTTAATTCATTTATTGTAGATTAAGATCAGGTAAGTACATGTATATACAATATTTTATTTTCATATATATTTATGATCAGGGAAGAAATATTTCCGCATACAAACGATCTTCGGTTCGTCTTTACCTCCAGTTGTTTGTAGGATGGCTCATGTCTTATTTACGTTATTTGTGTTTGTTCGGTTCGTCTTTACCTCCAGTTGTTTGTAGGAGGACTCATCTCTTATTTACGTTATTTGTGTTTGTTTACGTCTAGTGGTGTCAAACATATATTGTGTTATATGTTTTTTTGTTTTGTTTTTGTTTTTGTTTTTGTTTTTTTTGTCTTGTGTCTTGTGTGCCCAATGTTGCCATTTTCTCTGGATTGTCCAATTAGATTGCCTCTTCGGTATCTCTATGATTTTCTAACAATATCAAACGCTCTATATTTGCGACCAACGTATAATTTTCTACGTACATACTCATTAGAATGATGGATGCTAATAGCGCCACTTTCAACATTTCACTAAATATCTTGGTAATTAGTTTGTTTGTGTGGTTTTTTTCTTTTTTTTTCTTTTTTGTTATTGACTGGGGAAGTTGAGCATCCACATACACCCCCCCCCCCCTTTATTTCCCAAATAAAGAAATAGTGACCGAGTTGCTGCAAATTATGGCACACGGTCCAGATTAAGATAACCTTATTAAAATATTGTTCTTAGATTGAAACTCCACTCAGGACAGTATCTGTATTATTATGCATGCTATAGGGTGAGAAAACGCTGTACAAACGAGGAGTATTTATTACGAACATTAGAATCTATTTGTATTAATGAAATGAGCAGGATTTTGAAAATTATACATTATCATCCATAAATAACAGTTTTAACCATTTGCACGTACAACCTCTGACATAATCATCAACTTGTTAAAGGTGGTCGTTATTTAGTAGAAGTAGAACAACCTCTGACATAATCTTCAACTGGTCAAAGGAGGTCATTATTTGGTAGAAGTAGAACAACCTCTGACTTAATCTTCAACTTGTAGAAGGCGGTCAGTATTTGGTAGAAGTAGAACAACTTCTGATATAATAGTCAACTTGTTGAAATCGGTCAGTATTTGGTAGAAGTGGTACAACCTCTGACATAATCTTCAACTTATTGAAGGCAGTCAGTATTTGGTAGAAGTGGTACAACCTCTGACATAATCTTCAGCTTGTTGAAGGTGGTCAGTATTAGGTAGAAGTAGAACAACCTCTGACTTAATCTTCAGCTTGTTGAAGGTGGTCAGTATTAGGTAGAAGTAGAACAACCTCTGACATAATCTTCAGCTTGTTGAAGGTGGTCAGTATTAGGTAGAAGTAGAACAACCTCTGACTTAATCTTCAACTTGTTAAAGGTGGTCATTATTAGGTAGAAGTAGAACAACCTCTGACATAATCTTCAACTTGTCAAAGGAGGTCATTACTTTGTAGAAGTAGAGCAACATCTGACATAATCTTCAACTTGTCGAAGGCGGTCAGTATTTAGTAGAAGTCGAACAACCTCTGACTTAATCTTCACCTTGTTAAAGGAGGTCATTATTTGGTAGAAGTAGAACAGATGATATTAAAAAAAATAGTTCGGGTTGAGATGGCGTTATATCAGGCCGCACAACCGGTCATATATGCTTTATCAGTCCGGATGCGCTGATAACGAAATACCAGCCCGGTTTACCATCATGCCTCATTCACTCTCGGCTCTTATTGCATATCCAAAATGTGTAATATTCTTGCAAAGTATTTAATGATTAAAGCTCAAATTTAAAATGGCCCTAACACAATGAACGTTGAAAAAGATGCAATGATATTAGTTTTTTTTCGACCCGGGCCAGTACGCCACAAAACCAAGGTTTATAGGTACTGACAATCGGAATATTTCTATTTTATTCGTACCGGTAAGGGATGAATGTCAAGAACGAGCATTGTCGTCTAGCAAAATATGGACCAAACTCCGGAATATATTGGTAATACGTTTAGTGTTACGTTTGCAGTTAAACACATGACGACAACCCTAACCCGAACCCTACAACAGAAAGGAGTGTAAAAATGAGCCCAATGTGGCTTTTACTGAGGTATTTCACGCAGAGGTGCGTGGCCATATATGTGTTTGTTGTGTGCAGTGCCGGATTTACCTATAGGCTCGATAGGCTGAAGCCTAGGGCCTCACGATAGGCTGAAGCCTAGGGCCTCACGATAGGCTGAAGCCTAGGGCCTCACGATAGGCTGAAGCCTAGGGCCTCAAGGTGTATGATATTTTTTACGTCGCTATTTGCCTTTCACACTTGTGCTGTCATAATGTACTGTGTAATTTTCCTTACACAGTTGCACTCCATTTCAAAATATTGCAGAATTTTAAAAACCCCTCATCATCCTCGCCTTTATTAAAATTTATTAAACACACTTTCATCTTCCTCCAGTCGTGAAGGTGGGGAATTGGGAGGGGCCTCATAAGTGGAATAGCCTAGGGCCTCTCTTTATCTAAATCCGGCACTGGCTGGTTACATCAATTGTTGCCTGTTTCTACAATCTTCCGTTGTATATTGTAACTGATCTGACAGTGTAGTAATTTCGTGTAAGAGACCAATGACGGATATAACGAGAGGAACACCACACACACATGAGTAATGATCACATGAAGCAACTAAAACCTACATTTTGATTACAGATTGTACAAAATCCAGAGATTTACTGAAATGTCTAATTATATGACATTTCTTCTTCCTCCCATTACAGACGTAGACTGTAGGGGGCATCGTGTTCGTGATTGCATTGTAGTTGGATTTATCACTAGAAATGCAATCAGTTCATGTCGCCTCTAATGTTGTGAGTTCGAATCCCGCTCAGACGATAAAGTTTGTCAGTGACTTGCGTCAGATCGGTGTTTTTCTCCGGGGTACTCCGGTTTCCTCCACCAAGAAAACTGACCGCCACTATATAGCTGAAATATTGTTGAAAGTGGTGTTAAACGCCATAACCCCTGCCCTAACCCAGGTGTAGCATCCTCTAATGTCTCTAATGCTTGAGTGTGAAATATATTCGTGATATTTTGCACGTGTCCTTGATAGTGACTTTTTTTTTTTTTTTTTTTTTTTTTTTTTTTTTTTTTTTAAACATTTCAGACGTCAAGACACGAAAAAGACGGAACGTAGTCGGGATTGACATGATTCGAAACAGCCCTATTGGATCCCAATCCTCCACTTTGTATTAATATCATTTGACTTGTAAGATGATTGTCCTCAGAAATAGACCTGCATGCTTTTGAATGAGTGTAGCAACCTTACAGAAATATCTTTGGATGTCGATTGCTCGAATTCGGAAAATCGCTTACACTGTGATAAATCGAATTTAAATTACACGGCCTTCATGGTAATAAGAAGTCTTATTATCTTCTGATGTAACTCAAACGTGCTGTTAATTGGTTAAGTTTGTCGACAGTAAAACTGAGTAGATTACAAAAGCATGCATAATCATTTGAAGACGATTTCTGAGGAATATTGTGTATTGTTTTTGTTACACAACATCTTGTAAGACACTCAGACTAGCATGCATACGTATGAACATTCTATTTACAAACACAAATAAATAAATCCTGCAGTTTCTTATTTGATAATGGAATAACCATCTGGTCATATAATATATTTTATCTCTTAAACATATCAACTTTTGTTTTGGAAAACTTTGAAAAGTGCATTGGTACCTACTGAACCTGTAAAATATCTTAATAAACATATCATTACTTGGCAATAGAAAGAGAAATAAGCTTGGTAACAACAAAAAACATCCAGACATTCAAACTATTTAAGTATTTAACCGTATGTTTATTTCTTTACCATAGAAATGAACTTTTAAGGAATTCTTTCATCAATAAATACGTTAAAGAGATAGATTTATCTTTGGTTTATAGTGTTTAACGCCACTTTCAACAATATTTCAGCTAATTCGCAGTTTTCCATTACATTGGTGGAGGAAACCGGAGTACCTGGAGAAAACCACCGACCTCTCGCAAGTCATTGACAAACTTTATCACATAATGTTGTATCGAGTGCACCTCACCATGAATGGGATTCGATAAAGAAATAATATAAAGACTGAACCCCCTTTTTATATGGAATTTGAAGAAAATAAATGTGACATGTTAACAATTATACCTATGTTTCTTTGTACTAATGAACATGTTTTTTTTTAATATTTTTTATTCGTGTGTTCCATAGCATATTTTCCAACCAAGTTTTGACACACAACACAGTAGGAGTTAGCTCCCCTCTACCACTGGTAGCGAGATTAAATATTTAAAAAAAATCACCAATAACGGAATAAAAATAAGCAAAAATGTTTGCTCATTTAAAATAATAATTAATCATTGTCGAATATTTTGTTTCATATGATTTTCAGTTATATGAATTATAAGTAAACAGAATGGTTAGGTAAATACTAAATAATATTTCCTGGGCATCGTATGGTAGGCATCATATATACTAGTAAGACAACAGTCATACCAAACATTTTTAGAGATAGTAATCGGTACTTTTTTCTCAACAAAATCCGTTAGAAAAACTATCCAGCCCATAAATTACAAGTCAAGCATTTAGTTTGATGGAAACATATCGGTTGCAATAATTTGTGGCATACTCTTCTGATTACATCTTTATTTATGGCCGAAAAGGGTAGATTTTTTTTAATCGTCAGTCAACGAATTTGTCAAAGAACCGAGAAGTTGATTTTTAAATATGACCCATATGTCAGTCACTCCTTGAAAAAATGCTAAAATGGGAAGACTCCGTTCTCCATATTACTCTCATATGTGTCAGCTTTCCATTCCGTGACAGATTTATGGCCCGAAGCTGTCAGGTTTTAATTTAATGTTCCGAAGTTTCTATTCCTCGTGTCTTTTCATTCATAATCTCAACATTCCGCTCTAACCCATTGACCTTTCAAGATATCATACCGCCATATTTCAAAAATGCATGCCGGGTAATGCCGAATTATTTGTGCAGCTGGGAAAATGATCAACTTAAAATGAAAAGAACCAACAAACAAATATCTTGTTAGAGGCAACAGTTTTATGTTTACAAAGTATTGTGATATGTGCAAATTGTTCCTTAAAACAGATTGTTTCATAAGAGGTCTGAAGTGGATCATTGGTATCGGATGTGAAACGTAACGTAACTTGTGCTTCAAAACGTTTTCACGAATTCAAGCAAAAATGCAATTTATAATTCAAATACAACTATCTGTCGTAAATACGCAAAAATGATGGATTTTTCAGAATTTCTAGAAATTTTATTGTTAGTCGCAGTAACTACTTCTCAATCATCAAGGTTGCACAACATCGCGGAGGAAATAATGCGTAAAATAACCATGACGTGAAAATAAAAAAAAACTTGAAAAGATGAAAATCAACACTATATGATGAGTCTTTAATTGCTAGCTTTTCAAGAAGTAAATTTGGAATCTTGACTGATGTTTTATGGAAAGCAAACAGTGTTTTATCATTCTGGCGTCATCAGGTACGACGAGGCATGTGCCATAGCTGTTATCGAAGAAAGATGAAATCTGAAGGCAATCAGTATCAAAAACAGTTTGTTACAACACGACTTGTTTTCTTCGTTGCTTTGTTTTTCTTGTGTCTAAGTCGGTGCGAGACACATGTTTCTCCTGTAGCTAAGTACATGGTACATGTACGCAACATATATTTTGGGGAATGATGCCGCCGACACATGGAATTCAAAGAAAATTGGACAAAATGTATGGGAAATGCAACTGTAATATATGTTTCCTCTTGCTTTATGATACACGACAACACGACAATTTATTTATTTATTTATTTATTTATTTATTTATTTATTTATTTATTTATTTATTTATTTATTTATTTATTTTTGGTGTTTTGACGCCACTTTCAGCAACATTTCAGCTATGTTTTTACCAGTTTTAATGGTGGAAGAAGCCAGAGTACACGATGAGAACCACCGACTATGGAAAAGCAACTGGTAAACGTTTTCACTTGCGGATGCGCGTCGAGTGTACCTTTTTTGTAATTACAAATCCGGGCGTGAACTCACTCGGTATTGGTGATCGGCTTTTGCGATTTGTTAGGTAATCCAACTACCTAACCCATTGAGCCACACGGGTCCTACCATATAATCACTATGTACACTCCAATCCATATATTGTACATTACAACCACATGTATACAAGTTAAATGCACTCAGTACCGGATGTGGGAGAAATGAGGCCCTTTGCTAGTTAAGGTATGAGGTCCCGCCTTACTTGGGCTCTGAAGGAAGTAGACCCAGTAGGCCTACACAGGCTGTCAACTCTATCATTATATCTGGAATCGCTCCGAAACAGAATGCCTTCAAATTTAGAATTGCACCACATAAGCAAAAATCCAACGTAATTTTATTTTGGCAGGAAGATGCCCCCCCTTTCCTCCTGGTCAACGAGGCCCTGTATTTAAGTACACCTAAGCACAATTGTAAATCCAGCACTGAATGAACTACAAATATAATATACTACCAATATACTCTTTGTTAACATACTCTTTATTAAAATGTGTTAGTGGAGAGAAAACAATAATAATGAAAACAAATAAACAAAAAGAACATAAACAAAGCAAAAAACAAAAACAAACTAACAATACAATCCAATGAAAATTCTCCCACATCTTAAACTTTTCCGAGATTATCAAAATGGACTTTTTTCATAGCTTATACAATAACATAATTCAATAAAAGTTCGAAGCCCTTTCAGACAAACCAACGCAACACACATTCAACGAACAGTCAAAACTAACAAGGTTGTCTATCGATTTACAATTTATTTCTGGTATAACCTTCCATGGTAAATATTTTGTATAATGATTCTATCATTAGAACAAGCAAAACAAAGAAGAAAAGATACTAGATTTGTTGATATCATCTATTCTTTGATTTAGACAAGGTTAATTGAGTGGCGGGTTCCGTGGTGTGACTTAAAACGATCAAACTAGATATCTTAACATTTCTATCGATTTTGAATTAAAATTGGCTTTTCTTGCGATTTTGAAGTAAATTACAATTTATGTCTTAAATTCGAGGGTTGCATTTTAAAAATATTTTGATTGATGGCGAGACATGTGCATACATTTTCTGTAAAAGGGATAAATTATTTGACATTTTGCAAAAAGGAGAAATTATTTGACATTCTGTAAAAGGGAGAATTTATTTTACATTCTGTAAAAGGAATAAATTATTTGACATTCTGTAAAAGGGAGAAATTATTTTACATTCTGTAAAAGGGAGAATTTATTTGATATTTTGTAAAAGGGAGAAATTATTTGACATTCTGTGAAAGGGAAAAATTATTTGACATTCTGTAAAAGGGAGAAATTATTTGACATTCTGTAAAAGAGAGAATTTATTTGACATTTTGTAAATGGGAGAATTTATTTGACAATCTATAAAAGGGAAAAATTATTTGACATTCTGTAAAGGGGAAAAAAATTGACATTTTGTAAAAGGGAGAAACTATTTAACATTCTGTAAAAGTGGGAAATTATTTGACATGAACACAACATTTTATGGTATGGAAAAGATGGAAGTTTTGTTTTGCTTATTATAAAATTTCAGTTGATAGAAACCTAACGATACAATTGCCTGTATTATTGTACTATTTATTTTTGTGTCTTGTCATAACACGTATGAAGCTTTGTTTTCGCTAGTTTTATAGTTATTTATACTCTCGTGTGGAAAACACTTACATGACCACATTATTTAATTAAGAGGGGAGGCTTTAGTCTATACAACTAGTTACCACATCATTTAATTAAGAGGGGAGGCTTTAGTCCATACAACTAGTTTAATTCCGTCTTTTTGTTTTATTAAAGTGCCTTGTCAAGCCCTTCTGAGAATATAGCCCTGAATATAAAGCTGAAAATTGCTTGCAGGACATTAAACAATAATCTATCAATACCGGAAGTCAAAAATAGAGTGAAACCTGTCTAAGCCAAACCCCCATTGGGATCAACTTTTGTGGTCGGAATAGACAGGTGTTCGGTTTATACCGGTATTATTAACAAAGATCTCCTACATTGGAGCTTTATTAGATGTTCGGTTTAGAAAGTAAAATAATGGTACATGTAGTAATATACTGGGGCTCATTTCAATTGAACTTTCTCTCGATCTGGAATAATCAAATTTATAACCTAGATTTTATAATTTTTCTTCCTAGAATAACTGAGAAGTAAAACGCAATAATTCCATATCAGACATTGCTCCAATTTAACATGCGAAGAATCAAAAGAACAGTAGAATGGAAGTAGACTCGATACGTTCTGAACTCAGTCTGTTCTATTACTTCTATGACTAAATACAAGTCGCTTTCTTAACAGATTATTCGTCCATTCTCTATCCAGAGTTGCCGTTCCCGCTACGCTCCAACCCATCTGTCAACGCTCATTTTACAAGATTTTTGTAAAATTTAGACACTTTCCTGTCAATTCTGACCATAATCCCGACTATAAACGGGATCAAAGTTTGTCCTATACATTTAGATCTGGGTTGGAAATAAAATCAGCTGTAAAATTTAATATCACCACCCAGACAGGGGCGAACGTTGTCTTCACTGTAGACCAAAGCACTCACGCGCTCTCTAATCTACTGCCCACATCCTGGTCTTTGGCAGCCATTGTCAAAGGGACATAATTTGTTCAGACATCACATTTATCAACTATGCTAATCATATAAACTTTTGTTATAATATAAAACAGCTCAAATAGTTGTTTATTTTAATGGTGTAACAAATCTTCAAAATACGCCAAAAAATAATCCCATTTATACGCATCAATGACTTTTCTATTTATACTTCAGACAGTAATAAGGTTTGAAAAGAACATCTTAGTGAGTAGTGACATCATGATAATCTTGAAATATATTGCCTTATAAGCCGTGACGTTGTGGTGGGTAACAAGAATTTGAAATAGAATAACTAAGCCAAAGAACAAGTCGGAAACCAACTGAAATCGATGCTAGAAAAACGAGAGAAATATACAATTTTGTATTCCATAGAAATAAATTTGGCAGAAGTCATAAAAACTCTTATGTATGCCACCATGATATAACTGAAATATTGTTGAAAGGGGCATCAAACACCATAAACCACCTATCTAATAACTCTTCTGAGTAATGTATTGTAAGTCTATCCACAGTCACTTTAATTCCTCAATATAAACGAGAAAATAGTCCAAAATAAAAATAAGCTAGTGTGGTCTCTCATAATCTGAGTTCCCATATTTTTATATAATTTAGTTCCTTTTATTTATGCATTGAACACCAAATATTTTTAATATAAGTCGTAAGTAAAATATATGTTCATAATCTCTACGATACTCGGGTCGCCATGATATAACTGAAATATTGCTGAAAGTAGCGTTACACACAATAAATAAAATCAAATCAATCTATCATACTCCGTCCAATATCTTGGTACATGTAAATATGCAACAATGCAAATTTTGGGATTTGTTTTAACTGTTTCTAATTACACCCAAAATGTGTGTAATAATCTATTCCAGTTATCAAAATGTGTGTAATAATCTATTCCAGTTATCAAAATGTGTGTAATAATCTATTCCAGTTATCAAAATGTGTGTAATAATCTATTCCAGTTATCAAAATGTGTGTAATAATCTATTCCAGTTATCAAAATGTGTGTAATAATCTATTCCAGTTATCAAAATGTGTGTAATAATCTATTCCAGTTATCAAAATGTGTGTAATAATCTATTCCAGTTATCCAAATGTCTCTTCAAACATAGGTCTTACTACCGGAACTAGAGAGTAGAATGCATATATCACTCAAATCGGCCATTATTTTAAAATCTTAAGTGGGGAAAAATGCATAAATATTACCACAAAAAAAAATCATTGTAAAATGTTATTAATTTTCTGAAAGTTTTCGCATACAATACGTTATACATATGGCGCATGTGTTTCAAAATAAACAGTTTAAATATGTTCTAGCTTGTGATTGTACAGCAATCTATTGATTTTTATTTTTTGCATATATTATTTTTATTATTAGTACAATAAATTACACTACAACTATTCGCTGCGTTTCCGACAGAATGCATTAACTTTACGAGAAATTTCATTTTTTTAATACGGTTAGTAATTTCATAATATTTCAAGCAATAATAAATAGCTTTGTTTAAAAAAAAAGAAAAAAGAAAAAGAAAAGAGAAATAGAGAGAAATACGTGAAACGACAGTACCATTGTAATTTGGAGAATTATTTATGTCATTATTTACTGTAAGTTCCATGCATGTTTTAATATTTAATATTTTTTAAATTTTTCTGCGTAATAATTATTGATTTTCCAAACTAAAAATTTGTGTCGTGTTTTACATTTATAATAGAAATATATATATACATGCATATTTATAAAAATCAATTGGAAATTATAAATATCTTTTATTAATGCTTCAATCTACTCCAATATTTATGTTCATCAATTGTGCGATTTCTAGTCAATTTTTTAGAATATATGTATTTTCTATAAAATAAACCAAAACGTTAGTAAAGTATAATTCTCCAAAATAAAAATTAATTAATTAATTCTATTAAGCTAATTTAATAGCTATCGCTTTGTTGAAAGTGTCATTAAATTCTAAAGTTTAGCGGTAAATACTGCTTGTATAAAGTTAAATTTTATTTATTTTTTCTTCGATATATTGTTTTGTTTAAAGCGTTATTTAAAGTAAATTCTAAAATATTCCGGTAAATACAACTCCTCTAAAATTAAATTGTATTCCTTTTTTTCGAAAGCTAAAACAAATATAGATCAATGTATAGTGTTTCAAACGGAAGTTGTCAGTAGGTCGTAAATAAAGTCAAATGGCACATTACCGTTTATCGAATGTAAAATTAGACAAATGTATGTTAAATACTAGCCCATAAACCCCGTGAAATTTATTTACGAGGTCAGAATTTAGTATGCATCTGATTTGCAATAAAAGTCAACTTGAACAAAGTAGGAACTCGTAAATAATGCTGATACATTAAATCATTTGTTGTCACATGAGTGTTATTTATGAAGACAAATATATTATTATAAAATGCAAATAATCAATAAAAACGACCATTATTTCTGTTTTCTATTAAAATGTAATAATAACATATTCTCCATGTGTAATGTAATAAAAGTGAACAGAAACTGTGTCATCACAGTCTATGTTAATTTTGTAAACAAACATAGTTTCGTTTGGAAATATATATACTTTTTAAGAATTTAGTTCATTCATGGAAGCTGCGTGGCTGTCCATGTTAATTTTGTAAACAAAAATATTTTCGTTTTGGAATATAGCTTTTAAAGAAATTAGTTCATTCATGGAAACTGTGTCGCTGTCCATGTTAATTTTGTAAGCAAAAATATTTTCGTTTGGAAATATAGCTTTTTACTTAAGAATTTAGTTCATTCATGGAGTAATATGTGAGATTTCACTGGACACAGAACGTTCTTAGATTGTACGGCAAAATTCTAGTCAATTTTGACTAAGAAATCAGTATGGAATTATGTTATATTTATGTGTACATAATTAATATCGATATATTCTTCCTTTGATTTTTTTTTATATATTTGCATATTCAAATTTGTTTACTGCTATTTACAAGTTTGTAAACCGAAAATCACGCGCTTCATTAACATATACAAATAAATTATTATTGATCGCGATAATATTTGTATAGATATTTACCTATTTATTTAAAAAATTAACTAAAATATATATTTTTTTTCAATTTAAGACGGTTCTATGATATTTAAAAAATCTCGCGAGATTTTACATAACGTAATAATTATAAGCAAACGTTTAAAAACATCAGACGATGCATAACGTAAACTAGAATATACAAAAATTAAAAAAACATAGCTTTTATGAAATCTAAAAAATCTCGCGAGACGAAATATAATTATAAGCAAACTTTTAAAACATTGGACGATGCATCAATAAAAATACGTAAACTAAAATATATACATGTAAATAACAGATAATTAAGACGTTTCTATGATATTTAAAAACTCTCGCGAGACTTTACGCATTGAAATAATTGCATGTATAATCAAACGTTTTAAAACATTAGAAGATGCACTAAAACAGTATGGTTATTTATTTATCTCGGATTTAGAAAAAAAACTTAAGATAAGCAGAGCAAGAATGTTGCCCCCAAGTAAATAAAACTCTGCTGTCTAGAAAGAAAGGAAAGATAAATCAAATAGATAAAATACTATTTACATTAATCTTTGGGGCAACTGACCGTTTCAATTATCTACGAATTGACCCAGTAATTTTATACAATCCAGATGCAAGCTAAATATATACAATACAACCTGTACATAAAGGCCACTCAGGGGAACATGACAATATATACAATAAAACCTGTACATAAAGGCCACCCAGGGGAACATGACAATACATACAATAAAACCTGTACATAAAGACCACTCAGGGGAACATGACAATATATACAATAAAACCTGTACATAAAGGCCACCCAGGGGAACATGACAATATATACAATAAAATCTGTACATAAAGGCCACTCAGGGGAACATGACAATATATACAATAAAACCTGTACATAAAGGCCACTCAGGGGAACATGACAATATATACAATAAAACCTGTACATAAAGGCCACTCAGGGGAACATGACAATATAGCCGTTATGAACACTAGCCCTTGATATACAGATTAACATTATTAATAGGAAAATGAAACTGCCCTTTAATTTATAGACAGTGATTTGTGATATAGCGGTACCCTTTAAAGCAGGTTTGACGGTAAAAATATATATAAGTTACTTCTGGGCCATGGACTTAATTTATACTTGTCCGCTAATACTTACAAGTACACATTCCGAAAACCTTCTATAGAAAATCCAGGGTGGGCTTGTGGTGTTTAACGCCACTTTCAAAAATATTTCGGTATATCGTGCTATCTATAAAAATCCACTATTTTGCGTTTGTCACTTAATCCGGTTTAGCTTCTACAGGGAAACATTTCTCTTAGTGACAGCAATGACATAATTGCTTAAATAATGACTCCGTTGTCAGCATGGAAAAAAGAAACACAAATTTGGATGTTGAAATGTATCTATAGATATATCAACGGGATAACCCGTTTTTGGTGGTATTTCCTTTCTACTAAATATTTTAACTTACAAATGAAATATAAACACACAGTTCAAAAGATATTCCAATATTTTCACGAAAATAGGAACATATTCAAAATAAGTCACAAACAGCAAAATAAATTCCTGTTATTAAATTAGAACTAGATATTGAATAATTTTGACAATAAGTATAAACATCCAGAATTATACTGTAGTGACCGAGTAAACGAGAAGTTCATTCTTAGCACCAGCAATTCTGGAAAAACTGCAATCGTTTTTAAGTATTGCAGTTTTCACAGAATTGCAGGTGCTAAGAAAATTAGTTTGATTTATCTAAGTGACGTCAAGGGCATTTGCAGATTAAATAAACATAAAAATATGATGTAGTGTTTTTACCCTTTCACACTATGTTAAATTTGTGTTTCAAATTTAGCAAAAAGCATGACAATAGACCTAAAATAAATGCGAAACAATTTTAAATGGAAAATGCATTTAATTTAGATACATCGGCACGTGTTTGCATTTTAATCTCGTGAAACCTAAATTATATATTGTTCAGACTTCTCCAACTCAGTTTGTTTTTTTTGATAACAGAATCCTGAGGCATCTGTTTCATTTTCATCTAGAAACGAATCGCTTTTAGCCTCCTCTCTCAGAAGAATCTCTGGCAGAAGTTAAATATAGCTACAACCGTGATTGATTTATTTTATCATTCCCCATGTAAAATAACCTACAATTACCTTTCTCGTTGGTCGTTGGACAAATCTTTACACGTTTAAAATGTCGTAATTTATCAAGACCAAATTACGTACAGGATGGACTTCTTCGATATCCGAGACTTGATCAATGTACTTTTCATGCTAATACACAAGTATGATCTTTAATCCATGGATTATAGAATGAAATCTTAACAAAGAAACAAAAACTTGATTTGTTTTCCATTAAAAAATTACACTATGGTATAATATGATCAAGGATGGAATTATTTTGTTATGTATAAAAAAAAACAAAAAAAAAAATAAAATAATGTGTAAATCGTCTGAAATCCAGTCGTTGCAATGTGAGCGTCTCTCACGCAGAAAGTATACCACCAGGTTCGTTTTGCATGTTAGAGAGATACTGAGCATGTTATAGATAAGCTATATACTATTTTCAACTAAATGTAAGACTTTGTTTTTCAAATGATAATTATTTTCGCTCATATTACTACAACGTACTATATCAGATAGAATTCATGACACATTTCATGACGGTAGTATTTAATTTTTCCTTAAGCATTAATATATTGAATTAAAAATTTATAGTAATTTTTTGCTTTCATATATATTTTGATAGCATATCTTGATTCACTCCACTAAATACAAAAATAGTTCCCTGTGTATTGGTGAATGTGCCCATAGCCCAAACACACCTCCGGTAGCAGATAGGAAGAGTTCTAGACGGAAAACAAAACAAAAAACACGAAATAAAACAGACTCAATTTATTATACAAGGAGACCTTTTCATTAGTCAATTATATCATTGAAAGAACGGAAATAATGTTTACCGTATGTTTTCGTTATCAAATATAGAGGTTTAACGGAGTTATCCCCAAAATTTAAGAAAGCTTGCAATCTATGACATTGGAAATCCAATTCCTGGCTTGTGACAGGGGTAAAAATGTGGCGGGTTTAAACCAGTTAATGGGATAGCAACCCTCCCTTTTGCACAACTACTTGCACTGTATTTTGCGTTTATGCTTTATCACCATGATGCACATTACTAAAAGTCACGATTTAGCTAATAATTACACCTTATATAAGAATGCTGGATTCTGATTGGTTAATAGCTGTGATATTTTTTTTTTTTTTTTTACAAATTCAGGCCTTGCATTGTGAATTTGCAGGTGTATTTGCATAAGATTTAACTTTTTTTTTCATGGTACAAAAATGTATTTGCAAAATCGTATTTGCCGTTTTTACTCTTCACCGAGACGCTTTTAACAAAATTTGTAAAACGTTTTCAGTTTTGCGTTTTATGTAACAATCGTATTTGCCACTTTTACCCTTCACCGAGACGCTTGTAACACAATTTGTAAAACATTATCAGTTGTGCGTTTTATGTAACATCATTCGGTAGAATTAAACAGATCATGTTAGGTCCTGAAAACGACAAATACAAGGTATTATTTATTTAGCCAGTGTTCTAAATAATATTCGGTGTAATTAAACAGATATACATTTGTGTCATGTTTGGGAGGGGTATTTGCGAAAAATACCAGTCTTGAGACTAAATTTCCCTCGCCATTCGGCTCGGGTAATGTTTCGTCTCTCGACCAGTCTTCAGACTAAATTTCCCTCGGCATTCGGCTCGGGAAATTTTTCGTCTCTCGACTGGTATTTTTCGCAAATACCCCTCCCAAACATGATATATCTGTATAAAATACTATGTGTTCGTATTTGAAGTCGAAAAAAGCAGGATGAAAAAAGCAGGATCATTAATTAATTCATAATAATCTGATTTTTAAGGGATGAATTAAATCGAACTTTGGAAACAATATTTTACGTTAGTTTCGAAATCTTTGGATTTGAATTTTGTGTGTGTGGATTTTTGGAGTTTTAATGCCACTTTCAGCAATATTTCAGCTATATCATGGCGACCAGTTTTAGTGGTGGAAGCAGCCGGAGAGAACCACCGACCATGGGCAAGCAACTGGTAAACTTTATCACTAACGCTGCGAGTCGAGTGCACCATTTTTTTTTAATTTACAAAGCCGGGCGCGAACCCACGCCGTATTGGTGATAGGCTTGTATGAGTTGTTAGGTAATCCAACTACCTAACTAATTGAGCCACCCGGGCCCTCCGACATCTTTGGTAAACAAAACAAAATACTTTAAGCGAAACTTTCATTAATGACTACCGTCTTATGCTGACGAGCTTATGTTTAAATTTGAAGACGTCATAGTATTTTTGACGTTTTGAAGCGAACTGCCAATAATTGCTATTTTACAATAATAAACCCCTTTACGCTATTCGATTTGGAGTTTACAATATTTATTTGATCACGTGTCTTATGTAGAAATTTAAAACATTGTATTGATTATGACTAATTATGTTGTCTGACTTTATAACTGGTGTATATTTCAAAAACGCTCTGAAATTATCACAGTGGAAATGGATACATTTGAAATATTGAGATAGAAAGAAAGAAAATATATTATTTTGTATGCAAGCATGCCTGTGAGCAAAGTGTTTTATTTAGTAATATTAAGACAACAAAAACAGGGACCGTCGTGGTCGTATGGTAGTTGGATTTATTGTATAATCAATGCTTATCACCACTTACATTGTGAGTTCGGATCCCGCTCATAGCGAGGTGTACTCGATGCAATATTATGTGATAAAGTTTGTCGGTGACTTGCGCTAGGTCGGTGGTTTTCTCCGCGTACTCCGGTTTCTACCACTAGTAAAGCTGACCGCCACGATATAACTGAAATATTGTTGAAAGTTGCGTTAAACACCATAAAATCTTAAAAAACAAAAACTATTTTGTGTACAAGTTTGCCTATGAGCAAACTTTTTTTTCAAACTTTGTAATACTGACAGAAAAAACATGCATGTTGCCTATTTTGGTGATCACAGACCTACGGATCATGCCCGGTTACAAACTTGGCATAGCACGTTTGGTTATTACTCGCAACATACTACTGTTAGGTTGAGTTGTAACACTAATATCAATTATTGCAGTAAATAGAGTTTTAATGTTTTCCATCACCCGAACACCTTCGTATGTTTCCGCTGCTTTGCGTATGAATATACATGTATATCAAATTGTGAAGTATTGCAATTCGCAATAAGACGGTTTGCTCCTCCATTAAAGCGCATATAAACAAAAATCGCGGAGCCCAGCTGTCTCACGATTTGCAATCTTGAAGTAAAAACAGTCGTAGACTTTGGAATCGTTATATGATGGGCGTGATACGTTGATTGTTTTGCCACATGGTACTAACCTGTACCTGATTTTAAAGGAAGTGTATAGCTGTTCTTTGATCACGTCCGAGCGTAGGGTTAAGTGTCAAAACATACGAAGAGCCTCAACATTGTAGAAATAAACAGAATTGATATCAGAGGGCACTTAATTTTGCAAAATCTTTCCCGAAAATTACATGTACATGTAAGGTTTGCAAGGAAGCCCGAAGTCAATTCTGAATTCATCGATTAATGTACGAGATCTCGATTTAAGATGACAGAACATGTCAGTCTCGTCATGATACAATAATACAATTCCATTCACGACAAAACATTCTACTATTTCTCTCCTATACATGTATGTCACATTAGTGGCGACACAGAGCTATCTAAATAAGCAGTTAAATCAAATAATTGTAGACTTTAAACTGACTACTTCACAGAATACATTGGTAATTTAGTGGGAAACTTAATACATCTTGGTGAAATAAAATCACCTACATTTTATCAGCTTTCATCATAAATCAGAATGAGGTCGTCTTCTGTTTGATTGTGACATTTTGTCTATTGTACTGCTTTGGTAAGACTAACGTGTTTTGTTTCTGTACCCTGAAACATCAACTGATGTATATTACACCGTACGGGTTACCGTCATAGATATATTTTTAATTGTTTGATTTACATGGCAGTCAATTCTTGACCTTGACCCGAGACAATTTAAACCAATTTAATATACTTTCTACATCTTGCTAAGGATACGATATTGAGATTATATACACATGCATATACTCATGTTTAGTGATTGAGTGACTATTTGTTACTTAACGCCAGTCGAGAAAATAGTAATCTGTCATGAGTGAGTGGGTGGTTGTTGCTAAGTGCCAACTCAGCAATTGTTCAGCTATATATATATATCAAAGCAGGAACACGTGCATTTTCAATGAGATGATAATGAGGTCCTGTTTGTACTAGACCAACATGCTTAGTTTCTATGTTATGATGAGAACAAGTTACATTCGATGAGATTATGATGATGATGTCCACTTTATATTAGACCTACATGCTTAGTTGGATTTGCATAGTGCTATCTCACTAAAACAACAGTCAGTGAGTAGAGATGTCGCTCTACTCGGACATATTATCCCGATTCCTGGCCAAACACTCAGTCTTTGCTCTTTCTCCTAAATGCTGCATGCATATTCCTGGTTGATGCCTGCTTCGCGGAGAAGCAGTAAATACAGCAAAACAGTTTTTGAATGACCCGAGCGGGCTCGAATCCCCGATCTATCACACTCGAGGTGATCATGGTAACCATTATACCACCGATGAGGTTATATAATAACTAACGTTTAGAGTAAAATAATACTTAATTGTAAAGTTGATGTCATTACTTAGACAATGCACATTCGCCATTATGACTTGGTTGACCGCACCGAAATGTCTGTGTGAGGGCCTAGTGTATAACGGAACTGTCTACACTATTTCAGTTATATCGTAACAGTCAGTTTTATTTATGAAGGAAACCGTAGTACCCATAGAAAACCAACGACATGTCGCAAGTCATTGACAAACTATATCATATACTGTTGTATAATAGTAATCTTCCGCTTGCCGTATTGATAACATGAGTAGCACAACATAGAGTCCTTTACTCTTCTGAGTTTATCCGCGGGTTTAAGTCAGTTTATCTTCACTCAATTTCTGTGTAGTGTTTTTGTTTCTCATTATGTGTTTTTAGTCATTTGTTGTCTACTGACAATTGTATTGTATATATGTCCTGTTTCCTACTGACAATTGTATTGTATATATGTCCTTATCTAGTTTATGGCTTCTGATTTCCGCTTTGGTACCTTCAAGCTTTTCGTAACTTTGATATTTCTGCACCCTGCTCTTCACATATAGTCCTATGTATAATTGTTAATTTGATATCGTTACAGATAAGTACAGAAAGGGCAAATAACGATTTCTGTGTTTTATACGTTCACACCATTTCAATGCATGATTGATATGACATGCTACATGTACGTTTCAACAGAAATATATATCACAAAACACATTACCAGAAATCTCAATATGACAAACATTAAATTTAATATCATGAATGGCACCGTTTTAAGAGTCACCGGTGATATTTCTAATCAAAGAGGAATATAAAGAACCTCCAACATAAATTATCGATGCATATCATCTCCTTAATTTCAAAATGTGTATCATAGGAAACAAATGCTGGCATTTACCGTTAATACGTGGGTGATGTCGTCGTCGTATGGTAGTTGGATTTACAACTACCTATGCAATCAGTGCCTATCACCACTAACGCTGGGAGTTAGAAATCCAATCATTGCGAGGTTTACTCGATACAACTTCATGTGATAAAGTTTGTCAGTGACTTACGACAGGTCAGTGGTTTCCTCTGGGTACTCTAGTTCGCTCCACCAATAAAACTGACCACCACGATATACCTGAAATATTGTTGAAAGTGGCGTTAAACACCATAAACCATAAACCACAGCCACACCGGTATTTCAAATTAAAGAGTGGCAGTTAATAATATATTCTTATTTGTATGCAACTTGTGCCAAAATGGCCATTAACAAATGCTTCATCATTACAACCAAAAGGTGATTTTGACCAGTGCACATATGTGCATATCAATATAAAGATGTGAAACCGGTCGGAATAAAAATTAAATATTGAAAATTTATTTGGGTTAATTTTACAAAGAAGATAAAAGATTAAGATTAAATTCTTTTTAAATATGTAGAATTTAAATTCACCGTTTTATATAATTGTCATACACTTTTGAACCATTGTCAAGTATCGACTGTATAGTCGTGTACTGAATGTTCGACCAATTACGTATATCCGGTTTGAATGTGAAATCGACAGTCAAATACAGCCATGTCAATCAAACATCCATTTGATCAAGATACACATTCGTAAAGAAGCTTGCTTTCTTTATAAAAAAACATAAAACAGATTCCTGATATGTGTGTTCTATAAGAGAGAAATGTCACAATTTTTATGGGTCTCTTCAGAAATGTATAAGATAAAAGCATTTGTATAATTCGATATTAAATTGTTTGGAATGATAGCTCTAAATAATCTTTTAGCTTTTAACACGTATATTTTCAGCCGTAAAAGCCAAAAATGGGCTAAAAGATTATTATCGAATTAATAGGTTTTTAAACACTCTAAATAAGCCTTAATTAAAAAGAAAAGAACACTTGAAAAAGAATTGGTAGTATTGATTTAAAAAAAGAAGTAAAAAGCAAAACATACAATAGTTTGATTGACGTTCGAATGTACTGATAAAAATAAATTGTTATGTTTTCAAAATTGTATTAAACCCTGCAATTATGTGTGTGTTTATTTTTTACTATACATGCAGTCGTTTCAGGTAATCCAGTAAAAATGTATTAAGGCATATCGACATATTACTGTATCTAAATACACAGGGCTACGGTTATGGTGTTTAACTCCACTTTGAACAATATTTCAGTTACATCGTGGTGGTCAGTTTTATTTATGGAGAAAGCTGGAGTACCCGGAGAAAACCATCGATCTGACGCATGTAATTCACAAAGTTTGTGGTGATAGGCACGATTCACAGATTACACAGGTAGTTGTCAATCCAGTTACCATACGATCACGACCACAATGGTCCCTCCCTGAAAGATGAATATAATATCTGAAAACATGAGACATTAAAACATGCTTTAAAATTACTTACATGGTAGGTCATTATTCTGCGTTATCAATTGAATCTTCTCAATATGTTATACCAGAAGTGGTATCCTGAAAGATTGTTCTTAAACTAGTTAAAATTTATAATTTACATAGAAAATATATTCATTTATATACCTGTGAAAATAATCTTGCAAAATAATATGTAATGAGCTCTATGATTACTGATTGATAATCAAAATTCCTATAATTACAAAAATGTAATATTAATTACTTTTTTCACGTGTTTTGACCATAAGTGTCCGCGAAAAATTACAAAAATTACTTAGAGAAAAGCAGCATACAGTATCCCTAAAAATAGGATAATAAAAATAATTATGATAATTATATAGTAATAATATTACGCTTAATGAAGGTAATGATTACGGATAATAATGTAACGCTCTTATAATACTATCTAAATCTTGTTATGCCGACTTACTGCATGAAATGAGGTTCATTCTTAAAGAGAATCACTAGAGATTGATTTCATTCCATTATATTGTTGTGTAGGGAAGGAGTGGGAATAAAGGAATCCGGGGCTATTAATTTATAATGTCTGATTGCCACTTTAAGAAAATGCGGATGAGCTTTAGACCAAAGTAGTTCCAATAATTTGCTTAAGATTAGTTCAGACATTGATAACATATCAACATTCGTATTGAAAATGTGAAAGCACGAATTTGAACTCTTTGACTGAATTTGAACTCTTGGACTGAATTTGAACTCTTCGACTGAATTTGAACTCTTCGACTGAATATGAACTCTTGGACTGAATATGAACTCTTGGACTGAATATGAACTCTTGGACTGAATTTGAACTCTTGGACTGAATATGAACTCTTGGACTGAATTTGAACTCTTGGACTGAATATGAACTCTTGGACTGAATATGAACTCTTGGGCTGAATTTGAACTCTTTGACTGAATTTGAACTCTTGGACTGCATTTGAATGAAAACATAGATATCAAATCTTAGTGCGCACGATGACAGGTTTCTGGAGAGTTTGAAGGCGCAC
>MJUT01009438.1:172069-187653 GCA_002080005.1 Gigantidas platifrons | reverse complement strand
ATGGTGGAGGAGAAAACCATTGACCAGTGGAAAGATGGTGGAGGAGAAAACCATTGACCAGTGGTAAGATGGTGGAGGAGAAAACCATTAACCAATGGTAAGATGGTGGAGGAGAAAACCATTGACCAGTGGTAAGATGGTGGAGGAGAAAACCACTGACCAGTGGTAAGATGGTGGAGGAGAAAACCATTGACCAGTGGTAAGATGGTGGAGGAGAAAACCATTGACCAGTGGTAAGATGGTGGAGGAGAAAACCATTGACCAGTGGTAAGATGGAGGAGGAGAAAACCATTGACCAGTGGTAAGATGGTGGAGGAGAAAACCATTAACCAATGGTAAGATGGTGGAGGAGAAAACGACTGACCAGTGGTAAGATGGTGGAGGAGAAAACCATTGACCAGTGGTAAGATGGTGGAGGAGAAAAGCATTGAGCAGTGGTAAGATGGTGGAGGAGAAAACCACTGACCAGTGGTAAGATGGTGGAGGAGAAAACCATTCACCAGTGGTAAGATGGTGGAGGAGAAAACCATTGACCAGTGGTAAGATGGTGGAGGAGAAAAGCATTGAGCAGTGGCAAGATGGTGGAGGAGAAAACCATTGACCAGTGGTAAGATGGTGGTGGAGAAAACCATTGACCAGTGGTAAGATGGTGGAGGAGAAAACCATTGACCAGTGGTAAGATGGTGGAGGAGAAAACCATTGACCAGTGGTAAGATGGTGGAGGAGAAAAACATTCACCAGTGGCAAGATGGTGGAGGAGAAAAACATTGACCAGTGGTAAGATGGTGGAGGAGAAAATCATTGACCAGTGGTAAGATGGTGGAGGAGAAAACCATTGACCAGTGGTAAGATGGTGGAGGAGAAAACCATTGACCAGTGGCAAGATGGTGATAAATTCTATATAGCACAAGGTTGTATTGAGTACACCGCGAACAGCAATCATACTCTAAACTTTAGTTGTGGGTACTGATTTTTAATGTTATATGTACAATGTAGGTCAAAATCTAACTGCAATATATATGGTTGTGGGCAAGAAGGTCACAAGTATAGGTCATAACTTATTTTGGAAGCTTCAGTATAATGCAATCAACCAGCCTGCTTCATTGTTTATTCTCTACCTAGCAGAATTAGATATCTAGTTAAAGAATTTCTTAGAACAAAGTCATTTTGATTCAAGTGAGTTTATCTTATCAACATATGACTTATTGAATGTTGATTGCTTTACGTCCAGTGAAAAATATTTCACGTCGGAGCGTTGAATAATGAAGAACTGGGGAAATTTATCAGACACCAAGGAATTCCTTATTCTACAAGGAACAAGGGGAGAGAAATGTTTTGGAAGAAATTGTTCTGAAAAAAAATATCCCCCCCCAAAAAAAACCTCCGTTGATGATTGCCTCCAGCAGGTTTATAATAGAGGAAAGGAGGAGAAAACTCTGTTTTCAGGATGGCATCATTAAACTACCAGACTCTGTCGAGATGACAGTCAGCTGGGAGAAAGCTTTCCACAGCTTTCCAGATACAACATGAATTGAAGTCGAAGATTTTTAAAAAGTTTGTTATCAAATATCTGAACACTATATCTTACCACCCTTTTTTCATAGAAAATTGAGCGAGATTATATGTTTGATTGGTTCATTCACACTTAGCCAACATTTAAAAAAATCACAATCTCACTTAGCCAACATTTATTGTCACACCTGGTTCATTTTAAACTATAATTTATTTCAGAAGTTTATAATTTTAAAAATTATAGAAGTAATGGAGAATTCACTCCAACTGTAGATTCTTAAAAATAATCAACGAGACCCGTAAGGGAACAAGTTATACCTATACCAACCATTTATGATGAAGAAATTGGTTGTCTTAGAGACAGAGATTATGATTGGAATGTTGGAGAGATGATAAAAAAAAATCCCAACATTTGATAGCTGTAGAGGGTCCTTGTACAGAAGTCGTAGTAAACTTATTCCAAAGTTACCAAAATCAAAACTATAAACAATATGACAATGTTAAAAAGTTAGTGAGAAGAGCAGCTGTTTTGCCATTAATTCCAATTCAGCAGGTTACAAGGACATTTGGTTCGTTGCTTTTGAAGAAAATGATGATTTTAGCCCAGAAATGGCCAGATTTACCGACTATGTTACTGAGACTTGGGTAGAGGGACATCTACTGGAGTTGTGGAATCATTTTGAAAACGATTGTGCAAGGACAACAAACCACGTTGAGGGTTGGCACAGCAAGGTGAATAACAAAACTATGTCAGCATGCACATCCAAACATATTTGCCACCTTTAAAATGCTGCAGAAAATACTAAGTCAACTGAAGCAAAGATTTAATCACAATGAACATTCATTGATAGATTATGCTGATGCTGCATCTCATCTAATACATTTAGATTAACTTTCTTTAAATTAGTGCTATTTTTGAACTGTAGTGCATTTAATTTATCAAATATCAAGAACTTTCAACATCTGTATGTTTTATGGATATGTCACAGAAGTCCAGTGCATGTTGCAAAGAGGGGAACTAGCTGTGTGCACAAACAACGGGACAAGGGGTCAATCTATCGCTAGACTTAAATTACCATAGTAGACATAGCTAAAACGCAAGCAAGTTTTAACAATTTATTTTACATAACAAATATATTCAAATTATAATAAGGGCCCGGGTGCCTCAATTAGTTAGGTAGTTGGATTACCTAACAACTCATACAAGCCTATCACCAATACGGCGTGGGTTTGCACCCGGCTTTGTAAATTACAACTAGTGTGCTGAGCCTGTGTCGCTCACCTTTCATTCTGCTTTAAGGAAACTTAATAAAGAACCTTCCATATATGTAGATGCTTCCTACCAAGTTTCGGTTCATATGGCTAAGCAGTTTCAAAGGAGAAGATTTTTTAGAAATCGACCAATCAGAAACAAGAATTGCATGTGGTGACCATGTTTGCCAACCGATCGGGACGAAATGAGCAATCTTCATGGAGGAAATTCCATAGATGCTTCCTACCAAGTTTTGGTTCATTTAGCCTAGCGGTTTCAAAAGAGAAGATTTTTAAAAAGCAGAGAACAGTTTCAGAGGAGAAGAATCTAAAAAATCAGCCAATCAGAAACAAGAAACACTTGTGGTGGCCATGTTTGTTAATAGATCGGGACGAAATGAGTACTCTTTATAGAGGACCGCCAATAGATGCTTCCTACCAAGTTTCGGTTCATTTGGCCTAGCGGTTTCAAAAGAGAAGATTTTTAAAAAGCGGCCAATCAGAAAAAAGAATTGCCTATGGCGGCCATGTTTGTTGATGGATTGGGACACAATGAGCAATCTATAGAGAGGACCTTCCATAGATGCTTCCCACAAAAAGTTAACGGACGACGGACGCCAAAAGATTGTATTTGGCAAGGTTTGCTAAAAAGAATATTAAAATGTGAGTACCTACTTGTAATGTATAGAATAAACATGTTACACTATATCGGCATTAGTTAATTTCTAAGGGAGATAATGGTAAGAGTTATCTTTCTTTCAACAGAGAAGACATTTTTAGAAATCAACCAATTAGAAACAAGAAATGCATGTGGCGGCCATGTTTGTTAACCGATTGGGACAAAATAAGCAATCTTTATAGAGGACCTTCCATAGATGCTTTCTACCAAGTTTTGGTTCATTTATCCAAGCGATTTCAGAGGAGAAGATTTTTAAAAATCGGCCAATCAGAAACAAGAATTGCCTGTGGTGGCCATGTTTGTTCATGGATCGGGACAAAATGTGCAATCTTTAGAGAGGACCTTCTATAGATGCTTCCTACCAAGTTTCAGTTCATTTGGCTGAGGGGTTTCAGAGGAGAAGATTAAAATGTGAAAAGTTAATGGACGATAGATGACAAGTGATGGAAAAAGCTCACATTGCCTTTGGCAAGGTGATCTAAAAAAAAAGGGTGCATTCGACTCACAGCCGCAAGTGATAAAGTTTACCAGTTGCTTGCCCATGGTTGGTGGTTCTCTGCAGGTACTCCGGTTTCTTCCACTAAAACTGGTCGCCATGATATAGCTGAAATATTGCTGAAAGTGCTGTTAAACACAAAAAATTGAATCAAATCAATCAAATTATAATAACATTCAAAACAAGTACCAAATAAAAGTAATAATGTTTACAAAGTTCAAATACTAAAAATAAAGTTAATTCCCACTTTAAATGTAACTAAAAATTTAAATAAATATATTGTTTATCTTTGGCATTTTAATTGATTTAGAATTTTCATTTAAATTTTTAGTTACATTTATGCTTATCATAGTGGCTGACTGATCAACGGTCCTTGTACACCAACTACTTCTACAGGGTAAGCGTGATCAAAAATGCTTCCCAAACACTGCCTCCTATCCTAAAAGTTCTACTCTATTTATACCAAATTATAAAACTACTCAGATTAACATGTCATATAAGTATTACTCTAATTAACACAATAAAATATAATTAACTTATTAACATCTGTGAGTTCTAAATAAATTAATATCAATGCAAAAAGCTTAATTAATTAAGACAACTTTTAATAATAGTAAGTAATGATCAAAAAGTTAACTTGATTAGCAAAAGACGACATGTGCTCCTAATAATAAATTGTGTCAAAAACTTTAGCAATTAAATGCAAATTAATAAATGTCTTTTTATAAGCAAATAATTTTTCTAAATATTTCCCGTAATAATATATCAACAAAAATTTAACAAAATACAAAAATTACAATCTGAAAAATTAAAGTAATCTACATCACTGTGACAGATAATGTGAAGATATTGTTTTCAGTGTTACATTTGCTCTCTCTATGTTCCCTGGAGCCTGTAATCGCTCACCTGGCTCAACGCTGCTTTCATTAAAACATGTGAAAAAGGTTTGTATGTAAATTAAGTACAGTTAAGTTTGGCTATTGCAGCACCCCTCTTGGATGGAGGACACAGCTGCTGAACACAATTTTGAAAAGGGGCCATGCAAGGACTCTCCTGGTAGTTCTTTTGGGGCAAATATTGCTACCCAAATGCTATAATGAACAACTGATAATCATGCCTCAACAGAACTTTCCATTTCAAGATCTTATGATATGTCACAAGACTATGTTTACATGAAGTTCTATTTTTAGTAACACTAACAGTAGTCATTTTGGGGAAAATATCGCTACCTGAATCCTATAATGAACAATTGACATCACATCTCAACAGCCTTTTTCATTTCGAGTCTTATGATATGTTACAAGCCTATGTTTGCATTCAGTTATGTTTTTAGTAACAGTGGCCATCTTGGTTGCAGGGCTTTCAACACTTTCAAAAGTAGGAGGCTATTTTGAAAAAGTAGGTGGAGAACGACGAGCGAAGCGAGGCTGAAAAAATTAGGACGGGTGTCTATGGGCTGCCAAGGCCCCTAGAAGCTGTAGGGTAAATGGTGCAAAATCCTGCATTTCGGGGGTTTCCTGACACATATTTTAACTTCCTAAAATTCTTATTATTTATATATTTATTTTTTTTTTTACTTTAGCCTCCTTCCTTTCAAAATGTAAAGTTGTTTGGAATTTTGCATAAATTTCAAATTGCTCTCAGCCTCTGAGCTTATTGTCAGAAATTTAATTATAATCATATCAAATTTTATTGCTGTTTCATTTTACACAAACAAAAGCTTCATATACAAGTTCCCATACTTCTAGATTTAAAGCTAAAGTGAAAGTGTCTTGCATGGCAGAGTCTATTTTACCTTCTATGAAGAGTAATACTTGATTATCATATACAAAATGAAGACATGTGACAATGTAGGTTTTCAGATATAATATATTCTGCAATTTAATTAAAAGTACATGTATGTCATTTAACTACTAAAGTTATTAAGTAAACATCAAGACAAGTTATTAAACTTACAGTATTTAAATCTAGAATGCGTCTTGTTCATTTGTAAATAAAAATTTAAAAGGAAGTTAGAGAAATAAAACAATTCAAGAAAGATACTCTACTTCAAATATCATATTTGACACACATGAAAACAAAACTAGAGGCTCCCAGGAGCCCGTAATCGCTCACCTGGTTTTCAATTTGATATCTAAAGTTGATAGAAATGGGTGGTGTTACACATAATTTTGAAAGTGGGTCATCCAAAGATCATTTCAACTAAAAATTCTGAGCAAAAGATTTTGCTGTGATTTTTATCTCATAATATTCCTAAACGGAATAAACTGGCTGGAAAAATCTCACAGAAAAACCCAGAATATATGTTAAACTACTTATTGCCATGTAGCTGCAGTTAAAATTTGAGTTCATTTTGATTTGTATTAAAGCAGAAATTGACAACTAAAGAAATTTCTATTTTTAGTAACAGCAGCCATTTTGAATGGAGGGTGGTGGGGCTGTCGGACACATATTGAAAGGGACCCGCCCAGGGACCATCCATACCAGGTTTGGTTTAATTTGGTTCAGCGGTTTCAGAGGAGAAGATTTAAATGTGATCTTTTATCAAAATATGCCTAATTTGCATAATCGGTATAAATTGGCTGAAAGAAAATTTTTACAGAAAAACCAGGAATATATGTTAAACTACTTCTTGCCATGTAGCTGCAGTTAAAATTTGAGCTCATTTTGACTTATACTAAAGCAGCAATGGACAATTGAAGAAATTTATATTTTTAATAACAGCAGCCATTTTGAATGGAGGGGGGGGCTGTCGGACACAATTTTAAAAGGGACCCACCAAGGGACCATCCCTGCCAGGTTTGGCATAATTTGGTTCAGCGGTTTCAGAGGAGAAGATTTAAATGTGATCTTTTATCAAAATATGCCTAATTTGCATAATCGGTATAAATCGGCTGAAAGAAAAATTTCACAGAAAAACCCGGAATTGAGAAATAATTCATGGCCGGCATAGAGTTGTGCAAATTTACACATGGGCTGGGCCTTTATATTCTAATTTTACCCTGAGCGAAAGAATATAAAGGCCCAGCCCATGTGTAAATTTGCACAACTCTATGCCTGATACGAATTATTTCGATTCTAATAGGACAAATACAGTAATTTTTAACCTTTCGTGATCTGTATACACACACCATTTGGTGGCTGTTCCATTTACCTCCTTCGAAAATTTTGAGTTGATTTTGAATTATTTGTACAAAAACGAGATATTTCAAAACAATATATTAGAAAGCTTACCTTGAAAACTTATTTTAGTTAAATTGTATCAAACTTGAAGCTTACACGAAGCCAAATAATGTCTAATCTTTACATTTCAAACTGGAAGTCTTCTTCTTCTTCTTTAAGGTTTCCAGTATTCCATCTGTATATGTAGATGATCAATTACTGGTGCATTCGTGGCCTATTTACATACGCCAATGACGTCATGTTGATTATGTTCCAAAGTCGTCAATAACATTTTGCGGATTTTTTTCAGTTTACAATCGTATTGGTATTGTATGAGGCTCTCCTTGGGTATTTCTTTAATAATATTTAGCGTCGAAAAGAAACATGATGTCCAAGAATAAGAATTATAAGGATTAAACACTGTGTTTTTAGGAAATTATGTATGTATAAACTCCAGCAGCTCACTCACAAAATTTCACAGTGGGAGACACATGGAACAGCCAGATTTGCTGTGTACCGCACTTGGGCTAAATATAGAGATATTGAGTAATATCGTGTGTGCCGTTTTATAGACGTCATATTAGAATATATGTTAAACTACTCCTTGCCATGTAGCTGCAGTTAAAATTAGAGCTCATTTTGACTTATACTAAAGCAGCAATGGACAATTAAAATTTCATCCCCCCTTTTTTCTATTTTTAGCTTGGTGGCCATCTTGGTTGGAAGTCGGGATCACCGGACACAATTTGTGGAAGAGGGCCATCCAAGGACCATTCCACCAAAGTTTGGTTCAAATTGGCCCAGTGGCTTCAGATGAGTTGATTAAAATGTGAAAAGTTAACGGACGCTCAGTGGTGACAATAGCTCACATGACCCTTTGGGTCAGGTGAGCTAAAAACTATAACTTCATTTTCCGTACGTATCGGCCTTTGTATCGGAAGTTTATTTGTATGATTGTGAAGGTTACATCGCAACAAGCTATGTTACAATACGCTTGTTGCGATGTAACCTTCACATACAAATAACCATCCGCTGAGGAAGGCAGTGAGGCCGATACGTACGGAAAATGAAGTAATAGTTTTTATTATATTATCTTGGAGACTTTGATATATTTATATATATATATATATATATTTCTATATCTAATCAATAAAATATAGATTAAGATTTTGTTTTAGTTTTATTTCATAGGTAAAAACTTCAGTCATTTATGTGAAATAGAAACAGACTATAGCAGAATATGTCACCAATTAACCTATATTAATTGTTAAACATGAGATATACAAGATACCAGATATTTTATTAATCAAAGGTACCCATTGATGGGCAGAATAATCAAATTAAAATCATTTATAACATAAACAAACTAGAGGCTCCCAGGAGCCTGTAATCGCTCACCTGGCTCAATGCTGCTCTCATTAAAACATGTGAAAAAGGTTTGTATGTAAAACCAAGTGCAGTTAAGTTTGGCTATAGCAGGCATATGCATCTTGGTTGGTCAGTGCAAATACAAATTTTACAGAAAAACCCGGAATATACAGCAGGGATTTCAATAAGGGCCTGCACCCGGCGATATGTCGCCGCTTCAAACAAGTGAAATCGCCGGTTCGACTGTGTGAAACTAAAATATTTTTTCATTAAATAAAAGAAATATACAATGTTTATTCACTCTTTCATCTTAAAGATTTTTAAAATCCACAATTATGCAAAAAAAAACCAATGCATTCAGGATCGATAGCAATGCATTTGTCAGGGGTTGTCTAATACTAGGGGAATGAAACGAACTTATCCGAATTTATCATTGATCGGTGTTAATTCTACTCTTAGCTTATTATAATTTGATGTTCCATTAAACGTTTAAATGATAGAGATATTTCAATTGAAAAATCTAGAGACACATCGAAAAGATAATTATGTTATCGATTGATAACTCATGAGATACGCAAATGGAAAAGTTTGAAGTGCCATTTAACGCTTTTAGTATTTTATAACCTCTATGACTAATTGGGATATCTAGACCCTTTCACAACAACTGCTAGCTGTTATTTTCCAGTGGACTGGATGAAGGGGAAACACACACTTTCCCACTGAATGACGTCAGGAACAATCAAACAAACATGTGATTTTCATTGATAACAGATAGAAATTAAATTCCAGAGTTATTTCCCTTTGTTATATTTGAAACAAACCAAAATTAACAAAATCTAAATACTTTTAGAATGCCATAAAATTTACAATATTTTATTATCAAGCAAAATAAAACCTTTTAAGTTTAATCTGAAATAGAAACCTGTCTACTTAAACTGAAACAAAGACAATATTTAGCAACAACCAGTTCTATACATTACCTGTAGTAATAACACACATGCATAAATAGACATCCATTGATTACAATAAAGAAATTTTGTAAAACCTTTACAATACTGACATTTAAACAGTTGTGGACAAGACTGGTGGTTGCCAAAGTCATATTGATCCCAAATATGAACTTTTTCTATTCCATTCTTGCCAGAAAATAACAGCTCAAAGGTCATCTTGAAATGGTCTTATTGTTTGGCTAAAAAAATTTAAGAAATCTTTTCTATGAAACCTTTTTTTTCATGCACTTGTAAAATGCCTCAGAATGCACCATTTTGAATGTAAGTGAACAAAATTTCCAGGGGGTCAAGCCCCCTTCCTTTTTATCATGTAGCCACTTCAAATTTCAATTCAGCCTGTTCAATACAATCTTATTGAATACCCTGATACAGTATGGTTAAACTACTCCTTGCCATGTAGCTGCAATTAAAATTTGAGTTCATTCTGATTTATACTAAAACAGCAATGGACAATTGAAGAAATTTCTATTATTAGGAACAGCAGCCATCTTGAATGGAGGACGGGGATGTCGGACACATATTGAAAGGAATCCACCCATGGACCATCCCTGTTAGGTTTGGTTTAATTTGGTTCAGCGGTTTCAGAGGAGAAGATTTAAATGTCATCTTTTATCAAAATATGCCTAATTTGCATAATCGGTATAAATCGGCTGAAAGAAATATTTCACAGAAAAACCCAGAATATATGTTAAACTACTCCTTACCATGTAGCTGCAGTTAAAATTTGAACTCATTTTGACTTATACTAAAGCAGCAATGGACAATTGAAGACATTTCTATTTTTAGTAACAGCAGCCATCTTGAATGGAGGGCGAGGCTGTCGGACACAATTTTGAAAGGGACCCACACAGGGACCTTCCCTGCCAGGTTTGGTTTAATTTGGTTCAGTGGCTTCAGAGGAGTTGATTAAAATGTGAAAAGTTAACGGACGGACGGACGACAGATGCTCAGTGGTGACAATAGCTCACATGACCCTTTGGGTCAGGTGAGCTAATAAAATAATAGAGGTGCATTCGAAAAATAATTATATTGAATATTTCAACATTCACAACAGATATATAATTTACAGTGGAATGAAAATGGAAACCACTCATCAGGGACAGAATTTAATATTTTTACTGTACACATTCTAAAGTTGACAATAATTTTAGTGGGCCAGTTTGATAAATTGGGGTCCAACCACAGGCACTCATTTCATATATATATATGTTTACTATCTACGCCTATCCATATGGATAGACGTAGATAGTAAACATATATATATATGAAACGAGTGCCTGTGGGTCCAACAGCTCATACACAGTTTTTTTTCATTTCTATAGTCGCATATTGACTCCTGAGAATATATAGGGACTCTGGTTATTATGAAAGGCCTTGTCCTGTGGCTGCTACATCTCCTTGTGGAGCAACCATTTAACTTTAATATGGGGGGCTATGTTGTCAGAATTTTTTTTCAAGCTGTGTATGAAATATTTTTTTAAATTTTTTGATGAATGAAATCAGAATTTTTTATCAGCATTTAAAATCACTTTTGATGGCAAATTTTGGTGGGTCAGAATATTTTTTCCCTCAGCTCTTTGTCTGGCCAATATAATTTTTTTAATCAAAATGGAGGATTATAATTTTATTACACAAAAAACATTGCCCCTCCCCCCCTTTAAAGTGAAATGATTGCTCCCTTAGGCAGACTGGATTAGTGTGTGGGAAACCAATTTTGTGTACTTGCCAATTTGGCGAGTACTTTCGCAAATTAACTACTAGCCAAATATACTGGTTGGTTCAGGTTTATGGTGGATAATGCCGTTTTCAACAATATTTCAGCTACATCATGGCGGTCAGTTTTATTGGTGTAGGAAACCAGTGGACCCAGAGAAAACCACTGACCTGTCACAAGTCACTGACAAACTTTATCACATAATGTTGTACACCTCGCCCTGATCGAGATTCGAACTCACATCAGTGGTAATAGGCACTGATTGCATAGGTAGTTGAAAATCCATCTACCATATGATCACAGTCACGACAGCCCCTCAAAATACTGATCAAAGGTCAGAAGCAAGTATCTGCACAATATTTATATGTAGGCTAGCTGCTGATACTATTTAGGTGTCTATCCTTTTGATATCTTATTATGATCATAGGTACATTTGTACATGTGAGTCACAAAAGATGCACTTGTACCCTCTTCAGCAAAAGCTGGGGATCATGTAATACCGTTCGGTTCATCTGTATGCAGGATTTTTGTTAGACCTAATAATGTTACGGACAATTGTCCTAAAAGTGGTATTTCCTATCAGTCATTCCCTATTTACTTAACTAAATATTTGTCCTAAAAGTCTTCAAAGTTACAAAATCTTTAGGTCATTTGCCTAGAAAATGTCCCAAACTGAAACCATGGTATGTCTGTAATGTCACATGAAATCTCAATGGTGGTTCAAGCTAGAAACTTCAAACTAGACAACATGAAAGAGTATAATAACCTGGTGTGAATGTATGTTTAAGAATTATGAATCCATGCCCTGGGTCAAAATTAAAGACTACAAGAATAGGGACAAATACAGACTCTTTTTTAAAGAATACAATATGCAGGACTTATCTCGGTGCCCATTTTTTTTTTAGACTGAAGTGTCGAAGCAGGTGCCAAAATGTCTTGGGTCTTGATTTGTTCAAGTGCCCTAGAATTCTCATTTATAACTGAAAATGTCAAGAATTTTGAATTTTCTTATGTGTTCCCCTATTTGCTCAACACACGTTCAAAAACGTAATAACCGTTTGAATATTTTTTTGTAGACTGTAATCATTAGTAATTACCATTTTTAGTTAAATTGGAAATAGTTCTTGACAGATAAAAAAAGTTTTTGGATATAGGTGATATGAAGAGTTTGAAGATACCAAAGGGGTATACAGAATCCATAAATTGAAGAACAGACAACACAATGACCAAAAGAAAAAAGAAAAACGTCAAAAGGACAAACAACGATCTACAAAACATACACATAAAACTATAGATTGAGTAACACAAACTCCACTAAAAACCGGGGTTGAACTCAGGTGATCGGAAGTGTAAGCAGTTCCTGCTCCACTAATGGCACCCGTCATGTAAATATAATTACAAAACCAGTGATAAGTCATGAACGAGGAAAGGACCGTGAAGTATTTACAACAAATGGAACATATCAAAGGTCATTTGTGACACAGATATTCCATAACGATCAACCAAGTCATGGTGGCGACTGTAAAACTTTCGAAGTGGTGACGTCAGCTTAACCAGTCATCACGCTAACCCACTTGCCCGAAGTAAAACTGGATTCGGACAAGTGAAAATTATGAAAGAATTTGTTTGAATAAATATAATTTTTTTTTTTTTAATTTGGCATTCGGGGAAGTACAAAATGTACACATGTAGGTGAAAAAAATTAAGGCAAAGACTGCTTAACCAAGAGGAACCCTTGGATCAGTAGCTTCCTTGTTAGCAGCAACCCTCTATCAAGGAAATACTGAAGAAATCTATGAATATGTCAATAATTAATAAATGTACATAAAATGTACAAATAATTTGAAATGCCCCTTCATAAATTCTACAAAGTAATTGTGAAAGCAAATTACTAAAAATATCTGACATTTTTGTTTAGGCAGGCCAGGGGAGTCTTCAAAAGATATAAGGTAGTCTTTTTTTTTTCCTTTTTTTTTTTTAAAGAAATGGCAAATGTACTGTAGATCAGGGACGTATAATAAGATTCTATATACGTCCTTGTGTAGATGTAGTTTCACTTTGAAACTAAATATTTAAAGAACAAAATACATTTGTATGTAAACAAGAAGTTAATTTGTATTGTTTAATAATGTTTTCTTCGACCTTCTGTAAACAAATATAGCCAGGTATAAAATATCACAAATTGAACACGTTTACATACTTACCTCAAGTTCAGGCTGAACTTATCCGAGTACTAAATCTAAAAATAGTCACGCGTACCGATGACACATTGAAAAAATACACACTGATCATGTGACCACTCTATATATACAAAAACAAACGATAGATAACAGGCATATTATGTTATCACGTATCTACATTTAAGATGGCGAAATCATACGAGTCTTCTGAACGTCATCTTACATGCTGGCTTCACCGATAGTATATTTAATATTATAATGCAATCTGATTCTGACTGTACATACAAATACAATACAAATATCTTTATTTCCAATTAAGGAGCCCTTTCGGGCAGAACAATTAACAAAGAGTTTAACACAATGATTATGGATTGATTACATTGATTGGAAGATGACAACATTTTATGAAATTGAAACAATAAGAATCCGGGTCGTTACGAGTATCATGGTATGATTTAACACATAATACATTTCATTCACTGCGTACACGTGTCATGCCTGTTCTATTCTAAATATTCGAGAGAGAAAAAACCGGATGAGTTCTTACCATTGTGAAACATTCTGTTTTACTCATGAGAAAATATCTGTTGAAAAGGAGAAAAGATGAGGAAGGATGTCAAGAAAAAGTCTTTGGTAAATAATTTCGAGAGTAAATAAAATAAACCCGGATACTATACAAATCTGTATCATTTCCGGATTCAGTTTTAAACTCACTAAATGGGTGTTTTCATAATGGCCCTGTTATGTGTTCAATATTTGTAATAATGGCCCAAGGAGTCTGTATTGGCCCAAGGCAACGCCGAGGGACAATACACTGACTTCGAGGGCCAGTATTACGGTAACCAGACAACTCGGCCCGCGGACAACTCGGACCGAGACAAGTCGGCCCGTAAGCGAGGACAAGTCGGCCCGTAAACGAGGACTAGTCGGCCCGTATGTTAAGACAACTCGGACCGTATGTAAAAGGTTACTCGGACCATCAATAATTATTGTTGTCTTAGCTTTTTTTTAAATAAACTTGACGGAAATCATAAAGATACAGTCATCTGTCGAAAGTATTGGGAAATGTAAAAAAAAATTCCCATATAATCAACCAAAACCATATTTTTTTCAAAAAATTATTGTGAAGTCATTTCTGGATAGATTTTTACTAATTTTACACCAAGACATTCGGAATTGTCTATATTTTGATTGTTTATTTACTCATTATGTTTTTATGAGTGATTTTAATTTGTATTTATAGACTGCAGTGAAATATACAGATTTTTTCACCATTACAATATGTAGTCAATTTGTTAAAATCTTATATGAACATCAATTCCATATCTACAATTTCAAATAAAGATTATTAAATTACTCACACTCCTGCTAAAAGACTGTCTGGTGATGTCAAACGATGACTGGTTATTACTGCGTCCCAGCAAACACACGACGTAACGCCGACGTCGGGGATTCGTCGTCTGAACGTAACATCGGGGAAAAACGTTGTCACAACGTTATATCACGACGTTTATACAGCGTTACAAAATTACGTCTACACAACGTAAAAATATTACCACCATACAACGTAACATTTTATTACGTCTACACAACGTAAAAATATTACCACCATACAACGTAACATTTTATTACGTTGTAGCGACGTACTATAAACGTCCTTATTTTTTTCGTTTTTGGTCGTGCGTTTAAGTCAATGTTTACATAATACTAAACTGAGACTGAGGGGTAAATGGTATATTTATGTAACAGAAAAACTATCTTGAAATTACAAGGCTAATGTTAAGAAACCGAATCTTTGAATAATTTACACTATAAAATATCTTAAGTAACAAAAACTGTTGTAAAAAACTTATTTTTTTAAATTCTCATGCAAAGTTTGAAATTATCGCCATATAATCTCTATTCGTGCACTTTGGATTTTATCGGCAAACTCTAAGTAAAAATCAGCGCATGCGTATTGATACCACGCGCAGCATCCCGCATCTTTCAAAAATTGTTCAGATACAACAGATCAAATTCCGCTTTTAATTCTCGACTAAGACAAAGAAAATTCAAAGAAAGAAGATATCGTTAATCATCATTAGTACAGTTATCAGAAGATTACACTTAAGGTAGGTACACTCTTTTTTACGCAAAATCAACATCAACTGGTCAATATAGAAAAAGGGGGCACGTACAGTAGTTCAAGTGGTTCGGTTTTTACACTGATATG
>MJUT01009438.1:122378-133929 GCA_002080005.1 Gigantidas platifrons | reverse complement strand
ACAGTATAGAGACATTATCCGGGTAGCTGGGTGATGATTTCTCCTGTCATATGACAGTATAGAGACATTATCTGGGTAGCTGGATTATGACTTCTCCTGTCATATGATAGTATAGAGACATTATCTGGGTAGCTGGATTATGACTTCTCCTGTCATATGACAGTATAGAGACATTCGGATAGCTGGATGATGATTTATCCTGTCATATGACAGTATAGAGACATTATCCGGGTAGCTGGATTATGACTTCTCCTGTCATATGACAGTGTAGAGACATTATCTGGGTAGTTGGATGATGACTTCTCCTGTCATATGACAGTATAGAGACATTTTCTGGGTAGGTGGATTATGACTTCTCCAGTCATATGACAGTATAGAGACATTATCCGGGTAGGTGGATGATGATTTCTCCTGTCATATGACAGAATAGAGACATTATCCGGGTAGCTGAATTATGACTTCTCCTGTCATATGACAGTATAGATGCATTATCCGGGTAGCTGGATTATGACTTCTCCTGTCATAGGACAGTATAGAGACAGTATCCAGGTAGCTGGATGATGACTTCTCCTGTCATATGACAGTATAGAGACATTTTCTGGGTAGCTGGATTATGACTTCTCCTGTCATATGACTGTATAGAGACATTATCCGGGTAGCTGGATTATGACTTCTCCTGTCATATGACAGTATAGAGACATTATCTGGGTAGCTGGATTATGACTTCTCCTGTCATACGACAGTATAGAGACATTATCCGGGTAGCTGGATGATGATTTCTCCTGTAATATGAGAGTATAAAGACATTATCCGGGTAGCTGGATTATGACTTCTCCTGTCATATGACAGTATAGAGACATTATCAGGGTAACTGGATTATGACTTCTCCTGTCATATGACAGTATATAGACATTATCTGGGTAGCTGGATGATGACTTCTCCTGTAATATGACAGTATAGAGACATTTTCTGGGTAGGTTGATTATGACTTCTCCAGTCATATGACAGTATGAGACATTATCCGGGTAGCTGGATGATGATTTCTCCTGTCATATGACACCATAGAGACATTATCCGGGTAGCTGGATTATGACTTCTCCTGTCATATGACAGTATAGAGACATTATCAGGGTAGCTGGATTATGACTTGTGTCATATGACAGTATAGAGACATTATCCGGGTAGCTGGGTTATGACTTCTGTCATTTAAATGACAGCATAGATGCATTATCCGGGTAGCTGGATTATGACTTCTCCTGTCATATGACAGTATCTGGGTAGCTGGATGATGACTTCTCCAGTCATATGACAGTATAGATGCATTATCCAGGTAGCTAGATGTAGCTGGATGATGACTTCTCCAGTCATATGACAGTATAGATGCATTATCCAGGTAGCTAGATTATGACTTCTCCTGTCATATGACAGCATAGAGATATTATCTGGGTAGCTGGATTATGACTTCTCCTGTCATATGACAGTATAGACATTATCCGGGTATGCTGGATTATGACTTCTTCTGTCATATGACAGTATAGAGACATTATCTGGGTAGCTGGATTATGACTACTCCTGTCATATGACAGTATAGATGCATTATACGGGTAGCTGGATTATGACTTCTCCTGTCATATGACAGCATAGAGACAGTATCTGGGTAGCTGGATTATGACTTCTCCTGTCATATGACAGTATAGAGACATTGTCCTGGTAGCTGGATTATGACGTCTCCTGTCATATGACAGTATAGAGATATTTTCTGGGTAGCTGGATTATGACTTCTCCAGTCATATGACAGTATAGAGACATTATCCGGGTAGCTGGGTGATGATTTCACCTGTCATATGACAGTATAGAGACATTATCCGGGTAGCTGGATTATGACTTCTCCTGTCATATGACAGTATAGATGCATTATCCGGGTAGCTGGATTATGACTTCTCCTGTCATATGACAGTATAGAGACAGTATCTGGGTAGTTGGATTATGACATCTCCAGTCATATGACAGTATAGAGACATTATCCGGGTAGCTGGGTGATGATTTCTCCTGTCATATGACAGTATAGAGACATTCGGATAGCTGGATGATGATTTATCCTGTCATATGACAGTATAGAGACATTATACGGGTAGCTGGATTATGACTTCTCCTGTCATATGACAGTATAGAGACATTATCTGGGTAGTTGGATGATGACTTCTCCTGTCATATGACAGTATAGAGACATTTTCTGGGTAGGTGGATTATGACTTCTCCAGTCATATGACAGTATAGAGACATTATCCGGGTAGCTGGATGATGACTTCTCCTGTCATATGACAGTATAGAGACATTATCCGGGTAGCTGGATTATGACTTCTCCTGTCATATGACAGTATAGAGGCATTATCTGGGTAGCTGGATTATGACTTCTCCTGTCATATGAGAGTATAAAGACAATATCCGGGTAGCTGGATTATGACTTCTCCTGTCATATGACAGTATAGAGACATTATCTGGGTAGCTGGATGATGACTTCTCCTGTAATATGACAGTAAAGAGACATTTTCTGGGTAGGTGGATTATGACTTCTCCAGTCATATGACAGTATGAGACATTATCCGGGTAGGTAGATGATGATTTCTCCTGTCATATGACAGCATAGAGACATTATCCAGGTAGCTGGATTATGACTTCTCCTGTCATATGACAGTATAGAGACATTATCCGGGTAGCTGGACTATGACATGTGTCATATGACAGTATAGAGACATTATCCGGGTAGCTGGATTATGACTTCTCATGTCATATGACAGTATCCAGGTAGCTGGATGATGACTTCTCCAGTCATATGACTATACAGACATTATCTGGGTAGCTGGATTATGACTTCTCCTGTCATATGACAGTATAGAGACATTATCCGGGTAGCTGGATTATGACTTCTCCTGTCATATGACAGTATATATGCATTATCCAGGTAGCCAGATTATGACTTCTGTCATATGACAGTATAGACATTATCCGGGTAGGCTGGATTATGACTTCTCCTGTCATATGACAGTATAGAGACATTATCTGGGTAGCTGGATTATGACTTCTCATGTCATATGACAGTATAGATGCATTATCCGGGTAGCTGGATTATGACTTCTCCTGTCATATGACAGCATAGAGACAATATCTGGGTAGCTGGATTATGACTTCTCTTGTCATATGACAGTATAGAGACATTGTCCGGGTAGCTGGATTATGACTTCTCCTGTCATATGACAGTATCCATGTAGCTGGATGATGGCTTCTCCTGTCATATGACAGTACAGAGACATTTTCTGGGTAGCTGGATTATGACTTCTCCAGTCATATGACAGTATAGAGACATTATCCGGGTAGCTGGGTGATGATTTCTCCTGTCATATGACAGTATAGAGACATTATCCGGGTAGCTGGATTATGACTTCTCCTGTCATATGACAGTATAGAGACAGTATCTGGGTAGCTGGATTATGACTTCTCCTGTCATATGACAGAATAGATGCATTATCCGGGTAGCTGGATTATGACTTCTCCTGTCATATGACAGTATAGAGACAGTATCTGGGTAGCAGGATTATGACTTCTCCTGTCATATGACAGTATAGAGACATTGTCCGGGTAGCTGGATTATGACTTCTCCTGTCATATGACAGTATCCAGGTAGCTGGATGATGGCTTCTCCTGTCATATGACAGTATAGAGACATTTTCTGGGTTGTTGGATTATGACTTCTCCAGTCATATGACAGTATAGAGACATTATCCGGGTAGCTGGGTGATGATTTCTCCTGTCATATAACAGTATAAAGACATTATCCGGGTAGCTGGGTGATGATTTCTCCTGTCATATGACAGTATAGAGACAGTATCTGGGTAGCTGGATTATGACTTTTCCTGTCATATGACAGTATAGAGACATTATCTGGGTAGCTTGATTATGACTTCTCCTGTCATATGACAGTATAGAGACATTCGGATAGCTGGATGATGAGTTATCCTGTCATATGACAGTATAGAGATATTATCCGGGTAGCTGGATTATGACTTATCCTGTCATATGACAGTATAGAGACATTATCTGGGTAGTTGGATGATGACTTCTCCTGTCATATGACAGTATAGAGACATTTTCTGGGTAGGTGGATTATGACTTCTCCAGTCATATGACAGTATAGAGACATTATCCGGGTAGCTGGATGATGATTTCTCCTGTCATATGACAGTATAGAGACATTATCCGGGTAGCTGGATTATGACTTCTCCTGTCATATGACAGTATAGAGAGAGTATCCAGGTAGCTGGATGATGACTTCTCCTGTCATATGACAGTATAGAGACATTTTCTGGGTAGCTGGTTTATGACTTCTCCAGTCATATGACAGTATATAGACATTATCCGGGTAGCTGGATGATGATTTCTCCTGTCATATGACATTATAGAGACATTATCCGGGTAGCTGGATTATGACTTCTCCTGTCATATGACAGTATAGAGACATTATCTGGGTAGCTGGATTACGACTTCTCCTGTCATATGACAGTATAGAGACATTATCCGGGTAGCTGGATGATGATTTCTCCTGTCATATGACAGTATAAAGACATTATCCGGGTAGCTGGATGATGACTTCTCCTGTAATATGACAGTATAGAGACATTTTCCGGGTAGCTGGATTATGACTTCTCCTGTCATATGACAGTATAGAGACATTATCTGGGTAGCTGGATTATGACTTCTCCTTTCATATGACAGTATAGAGACATTATCCGGGTAGCTGGATTATGACTACTCCTGTCATATGACAGTATATAGACATTATCTGGGTAGCTGGATGATGACTTCTCCTGTAATATGACAGTATAGAGACATTTTCTGGGTAGGTGGATTATGACTTCTCCAGTCATATGACAATATGAGACATTATCCGGGTAGCTGGATGATGATTTCTCCTGTCATATGACAGCATAGAGACATTATCCAGGTAGTTGGATTATGACTTATCCTGTCATATGACAGTATAGACATTATCCGGGTAGCTGGATTATGACTTCTCCTGTCATATGACAGTATAGAGACATTATCCGGGTAGCTGGATTATGACTTCTCCTGTCATATGACAGTATCCAGGTAGCTGGATGATGACTTCTCCTGTCATATGACAGTATAGAGACATTTTCTGGGAAGCTGGATTATGACTTCTCCAGTCATATGACAGTATAGAGACATTATCTGGGTAGCTGGATTATGACTTCTCCTGTCATATGACATTATAGAGACATTATCTGGGTAGCTGGATTATGACTTCTCCTGTCATATGACAGCATAGAGACATTATATGGGTAGCTGGATTATGACTTCTCCTGTCATATGACAGTATAGAGACATTATCCGGGTAGCTGGATTATGACTTCTCCTGTCATATGACAGTATAGAGACATTATCCGGGTAGCTGGATTATGACTTCTCCTGTCATATCACATATGTAGGTATAGAAACATTATCATATGTTAGTATACTGAGTATAGAAGCATTATCCGGGTAGCTGAATTATGACTTCTCCAGTCATATGTTATTGTAGATTTTATAAGGATCATACATGTAATTTATAAAACATGTTTATTTTTCTCTAGGATTAGAAAACACATTTTTTCTGTTAAAAGACTTTTGGAAGTTACTTTTACAGAATGTATGCACTTCAATTATGAGTTCAATTAAGACTATTATATAAAAATAAGTCATTTGACAATTTAAAAAAAATGTGCTGTATTCCCTAAATTTGTGTGTTTATTTTTTTTTTTACATGTATGTCATATTTATATCCTGGTAGTATAATGGCAAGTACAACTGTTTTTAACAGTAGGTCAGGGTTCGAATACCTGCCAGGATTTTTAAGAGAGACATTCACAATATATTGATGAAGAGAAATGGTGAAAAGTATGAATCATGTTACAAAATGATTTATTTTTGTTTCAGTTTGGATTTGATTTTATGCCACAATTGGGAACACACCTTGGAATAAATTTACTCCCCACTTTGTGTTGTTTTTTGTTGATTTGGACTGGTGGGAATTTTCTTGCACTGTCTACAGTTCAGTTTCATCAAGGGATTTGGACCTCTTCTCTGGTAGCTGAGCAACCTCAGCATCCTCTTGTGGTACAGTTTGCATATTTGGAGTAGGGTTGTGACGGAACAGAAGTTCCTCTATAGTATTTATTCCTAAGAAAATTTATTATGTAATAAAAGTTCCAAAAGGAATTTATTTTATGTAATACATGTTCCACTGATATAATAAATATACCAGTACAATGGAACATGTATTACATAAATAATTTCCTATCCGGAACTTTTATTATATAAGATATTGTATGGACAGGACATATAATTTGAGTTTTATTTCTTGTAGTTACAATTAAGTATTGTATAATTTTATTTTGGTAGGTACAAGTTTCAGTCCGGTATGAATCCTTTCAAATATTGGAAGCCATTGTTAAAAGTACACAGCAGCAAATGAAATCTGTCATCTGATTGGTTAATATTTCTCATGGCAGGGTAAGTGTTTTTACTTATTCGTAATATATAAAAAATATTGTAAATGATTTTTAGGTATATTATAATCATTTTATTTTTCTTCTAAAAGTAATTCTCACTGAATTTTTTTTTAAAGCATATATTTTAAGCGTTATCAGAATGTGGGCGTGTCGTGAGAAATATTAACCAATCAGATGACAGATTTTATTTGCTGCTGTGTACTTTTAACAATATGGCATTCAAGATTTGAAAGGATTCATACCGGACTGAAAAACGTGAGTTACCGCTGTTCGTCAGCACTATGTGAACTGTTCTGGTGATAGTTGAGTCGAAGGCGTTCATAGGTATTTACGACAGTCAGGATTTATGCAGATATTGTCCGCAATTGTGCTCTTTACTCTTGGAGTTTTACCGTTGACTGTGTGCCATAGCAAAACGTTGGTGACCTATTTTGGAGCAAAGTTTCAAGTTTGCAGGGGTGCTCCGACTTCTAGAGTGAAGCAGTTGTGAAAAATTATGTCTCGTCAGAAAAATAAATCAATATGCTAGCGAATGACAACAAAGATTGTTTGAATATGTGATTTTTTTATATTTTTTTCAAGCCTGAAACAGAACTGGTAGTGGCTTGGCTACGTTGGTCGTTACATCCCTTGTTAGTATATAGGCCGCGTGACCTCTATGAAAGCGAGTCAAGCCCCTGTGGTCTTTGTTTTGTTTTACTGTCAGCATGCAATCTATATTGATTGTGTCCACTCCAATTCCACCAATAGAACAGTGGATGCAGTTCAGCCAAAAATGAATAGGCCTATAACTCATTGATCAGAGATCACATTTTACTACCTGCCTGTCAAACCTGATTAAAGGGCACCTCTATATAGCAAATCACTGTCTATAAAGGGCAGCCTGATTTTTCCCATTAATGAATAGTGCATATAATTTTAACCTGTATATAAAGGGCAACTGCTCATAAAGGGCACATTTTCAGGTTCCCTTGAGTGCCCTTTATAGACAGGTTTGACTGTATATCTAATATCTAATATCAGACTAGTGTTTGCTCAAATGAACTCTGAACTCCGGATAAATTAAGTAATAGGAGAAAAGTATAACCTGTTCCGACAACCAACAAAATGACACACAAATAAAATCCCAAATATATATCCCTTGTACTCAACCCAAAACTAAACTTACATAGCAAGTGGTCATATCAGAATTGAACATGATCAGAAAATGCTTTTGTCTACATATATATAATATACACAGAGTATTGAAATAGTTGATTTAGAGGCTCAGTGGGATGAGCCTGTGTCGCTCACCTTTAATTCTGCTTTGAGGAAACTTTATACAGAACCTTCCATGGTGCTTCCTACCAAATCTCGGTTCATTTGGCTACTCAGTTTCAGAGGAGAAGATTATTTAGAAATCGACCAATCAGAAACAAGAATTACCTATGGTGGCCGTGTTTGCTAACTGATCGGGACTAAATTCGCAAATTTTTATAGAGGACCTTCCGTAAATGCTTCATACCAAGTTTCGGTTCAGTTGGCCCAGGGGTTTCAGAGGAACATATTTTTTAGAAATCAACCAATCAGAAACAAGAATTGCCTGCGGCGGCCATGTTTGTTAACGGATCAAAACTAAATGAGCATATCTATAGAGGACCTTCCATACATTATTTATACCAATTTTCGGTTTCAAAGGGGACGATTATTTAGAAATCGTCCAATCAGAAACAAGAATTGCCTGTGGTGGCCATGTGTGTTAATGAATCGGGACAAAATGTGCAATGTTCATAGAAAACCTGCCATAGATGCTTCCTACCAAATTTCTATTCATTTGGCCAAGCGGTTTCAGAGGAGAAGATTTAAGAAAATCGTCCAATCAGAAACAAGAATTGCCTGTGGCGGTCATGTTTGTTAATGAATCGGGACAAAATGTACAATCTTTATAGAAAACCTGTCATAGATGTTTCCTACCAAGTTTCAGTTCATTTGGCCAAGGGGTTTCAGAGGAGAAGATTAAAATGTGAAAAGTTAACGGACAACGGACGACAGACGCCAGGTGATGGCAAAAGCTCACATTGCTTTTAGCAAGGTGAGCTAAAAAGAGCAATAACTCTCTCATGGTTATTCTTAAAATAATAACACTGTGCTCATGTCACAAGGATTATGTTGTCATGCCAAGCCACCATACAGTATCAGTCAAGAGATAAATGAAGGAATTTCTACACGAGATTCAATAAATGCAGGGGTCCAAATCAGCGGTCGTCCAGTCGCCCATGGCAACCAAAATGTCACCTGGGCGACTTGAAAACGTAGAAAGATAGCCCAGCTGGCTATTAAAAATTCCAGTAGCCCTGTATCCCTAAACTATCGTTTGTTCGTTTGTATCGCGATCGTTTTTCTGTTACCTGTTCAACTGAAATGTTTCTAACTCAAAGGAACTTCAGTTATGGTTTTTCAAACAGGGAACCAGAATACGTAGTTTATAGATTAATCCTCCGCCTAAGGAGCACTCTAAATTTCAGTAAATTTCCAAAGTTCTGGTAGTTGATTTTTTTTTAAATCAAGAAAAATGTACCAAATGTTTATATATTGGAGAAAATCCACTTAACTAGTTTTCTTTCTTTCAAAAATGTGTGTAAAATACAGGTTTTAGCTTAAAAAATACAAAATGTTCTTCGGGGGGCGGGAGGAAATAACCCCCCAATCCCACTAGCGGCCCTTGTCATTTTTACCTGGGCTAGCAGTCTCAAAATTTCAGTAGCCCAGTTGGCTATTATGCACAAAAAGTTAATCTGGGACACTGTAAATGTAGCTTTAAACATTTGGAAAAGGGCCACAACTTTCACACTCAAGCTGTCTGTCAAAATTGAAAGATATGATTTGATTTGATTTTTGGTGTTTTAACGCCACTTTCAACAATATTTCAGCTACATCATGGTGACCAGTTTCAGTGGTGGAGGAAGCCGGAGGACCATCGACCATGGGCAAGCAAGTGGTAAACTTTATCACTTGCGGCTGCGAGTCGAGTGCACCCTTTTTTGTAATCTACAAAGCCGGGCGCAAACCAACGCTGTATTTGTGATAGGCTTGCATTGTAGGAGTTGCTAGATCCAATGACCTAACTCATTGAGCCACCCGGTCCCCTTGTAAAATATGTACATGCATGCATCATAACAATTAAGCAACATTAAACAGATATGTAATTTAAAAGAGGAGTTTCCCGAACAATTCTGAGGTGGTAGAAGAAGAGATGAATAATGGATAACCCAGTAAAACCTCACTACAGGTTGGGGATAAATGCCAGTGGAATGCTGCACGAAAAGGCATATTTTTTATGTATCAATACACTTAAAACATTTAAATATATTTTATTACAAAACCCAAATCAGCAATACATATAGTTAGTTACCTTATCATTGACATAACAGACCATTTGCACATTTCCGACAGGGCTCTAAAATTATTCTTTTTTCAGGGTTTTCTAGTAGTTACTTCCCTTTAATGCAGACAAAAGTGTCTATTTCATGTAAAGTTCAACAAAAATTACAAATATTTCCCCCTTACTCACAATTTAAATGTTGTAACAACTTGTGAATGTTTTATTTGCAATAAAACAAAATCATCTGATATTTTACAAGGTTCAAATATCTATAAATCTAACGATAATCATACTCAAAATCTTTGTTCTTTCATGTTTCCATTGCTCTTGAATGGAACCATTTTATCTTCCCCAAGGGAAATAATTCATATAAAAAAAATGTCAAAAAATGTATAATTTTAGAGTGAAATCAGGAAAATGTGCAAGTGGTGACTTAATCATAATGTAAATAAACTTTAGAGAAAACAGAATGGCTATAATATATGGCCCATACATACATATCAATGTGAAAATTTACAAACTCAATCATATTCCTGAATATTCTAATTTAATTATGTCTGCTATATTATGCAAAATTAAGGAATAACCGCATTGTATTTGTAGTGTTGTAGACATAAATCGTCGGTTTTACTGTCACAAATTGAGTTTACCTGTGGAGATGCATTATGTCTGCTATATTATGAAAATTTTGTTTATAATTTGTGGTCAAAATAGATTTAATGCACAGTATAAGAAGCCTGAGGAAAATTTACAGATTTTTCAATTTAGTAAATTTCACAAACAAAATATGTACTTGCTACTTTTGCATACAAGGGTCTATAATAGAACTTGAATCAACTAGCTTGCTTAATCTTGAATATCTATATCACAATAACGTTTCTTAGACCACCCCCACATGGACCATAATCCCTTTACATGATGCAGCTCCTACTGAAATCCAAAGCTAATGTTGTGAGTTTGAATCCCGTTCATACCGAGGTGTACTCGATACATAATGTGATGGTCGGTGGTTTCCTCCACCAATAAAACCATTTGGGTCAGGTGAGGTAAGAAGTTCAATTTTATTTATATAAAGATACACACAAATGGGATATGCACCTAGTAGAATAAACATAATCTCTAACTACATTTAGGATAAAGCACAGCAAACAAAAGTATTAGATAAATCATCTATTATATATATCTAGAGCTACAAAACATAAAATAAAATCAATCATAAGAAATAAGTATACGGCAATTATTAAAAGGATTTCTGTTATCTAATCTATAAAATCAAAAAAATTCAAATTATAATCAAATTTTAATATACAAATATATATGTAATTTTGACAAAACACTATGTCCTGCGGCTGTCGTGGTCGTGATCATATGGTACTTGGATTTATAACTACCTATGCAATCAGTGCCTATCACCACTAATGTTGTGAATTCAAATCCCGCTCAGGTGAGCTAGGTGCACTCGATACAACATTATGTGATAAAGTTTGTCAGTGAGTTGCGACAGGTCGGTGATTTCCTCTGGCCAGTCCGGGTACTCCAGTTTTCTCCACCAATAAAACTGACCGCAACGATATAACTGTAATATTGTTAAAAGTGGCATTAAACACCATAACCCTAACAATAT
>MJUT01009438.1:107638-118401 GCA_002080005.1 Gigantidas platifrons | reverse complement strand
CTGTGGTTTGAGGAGAAGATTAAAATGTGAAAGTTTATGACGTACGATGGACGGACGACAGATGCCAAGTGATGGCAAAAGCTCAAATGGCCTTTGACCAGGTGAGTTAAGAAGGGCAAACACTCTCTTATGATTATTCTTTAATTAACAACACTGTGTTCATGCCACAAGGATTATGTTATCATGCCAAGCCACTATACAGGACCAGTCAACAAATGTAGCATTACAAATTTGGAAAGGATCCACAACTTTCAATTGTAAAATATATGAATGCATGTATTATACCAATTAAGCCACAACATGAAACAGATATATAACTTAAATGGGGAGTTTCTCAAACAGTCTTAAGGTGACAGAAGAAGGGATGAACAATGCCGAGGTAACACAGTAGAACCCCACTATAATGGAGGATGAATGCCGATGGAATACATTTTTTTTGGTACTGCATGAAAAGGCATATTCAATACATTTAAATATATTTTATTACAAAATCCTAATAAGCAATACATATAGTTATGCTATTATTGATATAATAGACCCTTTGTACATTTCCGACAGGACTCTAAAATTATTCTTTTTTTCAGGGTTTTCTAGAAGTTACTTCCCTTTAATCCAGACAAAAGTGACTATTTCATGCAAAATTACAAATATTTTTCCCTTACTCTGTATACAATTTAAATGTTGTAACAACTTGTGAATGTTTTGTTTGCAATAAAAAAAATTCCTCTGATATTTTACAAGGTTCAAATATCTATAAATTTGACGATAATCATACTCAAAATCTTTGTTCTTTCCCTTGCTCTTGAATGGCATGGGAACCATTTTTATATTTCCCCAAGGGAAATAACTCATATAAAAAAAGTCAAAAAATGTATAATTTCAGAGTCAAATCAGGAATGTGCAAGTGGTCTTTAGGGAAAGCCTAACACATTTTTATCTAAATAGGACTATAGTGACAGCAAAACATACATGATGTATGTAGAGTCAAAGACTATCAAACATTGTTAATAATAATATAAATAAACGTTAGAGAAAACAGAGGGGGGCAATGCATATATACATATCAATGTGAAAATTTACAAACTCAATCATATTCCTGAATATTCTCATTTAATTATGTCTGCTATATTATGCAAAATTAGGGAATAACCGTATTGTATTTGTAGTGTTGCCGACATAAATCGTCGGTTTTACTGTCACAAATTGAGTTTATCTGACGACGCATTATGTCTGCTATATTATTAACAAGTTGTTTATAATTTGTGGTCAAAAAAGATTTAATTCACAGTATAAAAAGCCTGAGGTAAATTTGTAGATTTTTCAATTTAGTAAATTTCACAAACATCAACAAAATCTGTATTCGCTACTTTTGCATACAAGGGTCTATAATAGAGCTTGAATCAACTAGCTTGCTTAATCTGGAATATCTAAATCACAATAATGTTTCTTAGACCACCCCCACATGGAGTATAATCCCATCACATGATGCAACTCCTATTGAAATCCAAACCTAAAGTGAGTTCGAATCCCGTTCATAGCGAGGTGTACTCGATACATAATGTGATAAAGTTGGTCAGTGGTTTTCTCCGGGTACTCTGGTTTCTCCACCAATAAAACTGACAACCACGATAACACTAACATTAAGCCGTTAACAGTACCACACATGACCATTTGGGTCAGGTGAAGTAAGAAGTTCAATTTTATTTATATAAAGATACACACAAATGGGATGTGCACCTAGTAAAATAAACATAATCTCTAACTACATAAAGCACAGCAAACAAAAGTATTAGATAAATCATATATTATATATATCTAGTCCAACAAAACATAAAATAAAATAAATCATAAGTAATAAGTATATGGCAATTCTTAAAATGATTTCTGTTGTCTTATTTATAAAATAAAAAAAAAATTATAATCAAATCTTAATATACAAATTAAATATATATGCATTTTGACAAACCCTGTACTACATCCTGGGGTCGTCATGGTCCTGGTTACATTTAAGTTGGATTTACAATTATCTATGCAATCAGTGCCTATCACCACTAATGTTGTCAATTCGAATCCCGCTCAGGCGAGCTAGGTGCACTGGATACAACATTATGTGATAAAGTTTGTCAGTGAGTTGCGACAGGTAGGTGATTTCCTCCGGGTACTCCAGTTTTCTCCACCAATAAAACTGACCGCAACGATCTAACTTTAATATTGTTAAAAGTGGCATTAAACACCATAACCCTAACAATATTACGTCCTTAATTTTGACAATAAGTAAGACTCAACATAAAGAGAAATCAAACTAGTGTGATGTTATATACTTAGGCTAAAGACATAAATGGGTAAAAAAGACCTTTTTTGATTGGTATAATAGGGTTCCAAAACTCTCATTACTGATCTGTTTGATGTACTATAAGTAGTGTCAAAGATATAACATGTTCACAGACGACAGACCCATATAAACATGGGAATCTGATTTGTTTCTGTATTGACTATTTGACAGCACATGCAGCTGTCAATGATTTCATCAAATATCATAACCATTGCTATTAATTTAAGGAATGAAGTGCTAACATTTTAAAAGTTATTTTAGACACAAAAGAATACCTGTATGTCTCCCCCAATATCCTTCATCTTTTGGGAAAGATACATTGTAATTCACATTTGAAATGTGAGAGGAGTACAAACTTTTGGACGAAATGTTCTACTTCAAATAAGGCAATATATCTCCCTCAAAAATGGTCCAATAAACTTGGAGTAGCAATATAGCAATCTCCATATGGTAATAAGAAGTAAAATCCTCATTTAAAATGTAGGAGAAGTTGCATATAAAAACTTTTTGATGAAATATCTAGGTAAAAAAGTGCAATAACTCTTTCAAAACTTCTCCCATTAATATGAAAATCTTTGTACGGAAGTATTAAAGGAAGTATGCAACTCATTTAGGAATTCCTCTTTAAATGAAGGAGGAGCTGGATTTACAAACTTAAAAATGATGAAAAAGGAAATAATTTTCATTACGATATGCAAATTTCTATATGGTTATAAGCATTTATACAAAGATTTGAGGATTCCCAATTAAAATGTGAAGGAGTTAAAGTACAAACTTGTATGAGGGACAGACAGGTAAAAAACAACATGTCTCTCCACAAAAGGGGGAGACATAATAAAATATAAATAATCAAAAACTGTTATATGCACATTATACATATTAAAATTAACTTCAATATCTTGAATAAATCTACACTTGATTATAATATAATTATTGTTTCACAGTTGTCACAAATTCCAATATGATTTTTTTAAAGATCCTTTTCTGTGACACCTTTAATTCTAAGTTCATCCAAAACTCTATCCAAATATGTGTCATCTGGATATCCAAACCTGTAAACAAAAGGTAAGTCATAATTTGAAGATAGAAATACAATTAAAATTATAACACATTAAACTAGATCTATAGCTGCTTGTGTAGTGTTTTATAGATTGTTGTTTGTCCTTTTGTACTTTTGTTCTTTTGGCCATTGTGTTGTCTGTCCGTCTTTGACTTACGGATTCTGATTACCCTTTTGGTATTTTCAAACTCTTCTTCAGCTGAGCCTAATTTTAAGGTTTACACATCATGTCATGTTATATTATCAACAGAAACTAGAGGTTTACCTGAGCTTCCACTGGTTATCTGGTTAGTCATGTACTACTACTGTTATTTTATCAACAGATACTAGAGGCTTACCTGAGCCTCCACTGGTTATCTGGTTAGTCATGTACTACTACTGTTATTTTTTCAGCAGATACTAGAGGCTTACCTGATCCTCCACTGGTCATCTGGTTAGTCATGTACTACTACTGTTATTTTATCAACAGAAACTAGAGGCTTACCTGAGCCTCCACTGGTCATCTGGTTAGTCATGTACTACTACTGTTATTTTATCAACAGATACTAGAGGCTTACCTGAGCCTCCACTGATTATCTGGTTAGTCATGTACTGTTCGGATTCAATTAACGTTAATAGGGTTTTTTTTGGCAAAAATGCACCAAAAAATAACAAAAGTACATCATATTAACTTTAGGTACATTTACTCCTTCAAATTTCCAAATTTTACAAGATTTTTAGGTTAGTTTCTTGTTAACATCAGGTGAAATTCGTGGTAACAGTTTCCATATGAATTTTTACATGAATCAAGTGTACAAAAATTGTTGTATACTAGAATCAACAATAAAACTTATATATGGAAGTATCTGAGGGGTAATCGATAACAATAAATTAAATTTCGTGTTAATAACTCAGAATTTTTTCTTATTCAATTCAAAGTAAAAGTTTTTTCTAAATACATTTTTATCTCCACATTTTATGCAATAACAAGAAATGTATGCATCACAAAATACGCTAGTCTATATAAATAGGGGTTTTCCCCTTCCACAGGGGAATCATATTGGTCAAGATCCAATATACAGAACTAAAGTTATCGTGCGGAAACGACCCTGTTGTCAAAAATTCTATTGATAGTAACGGTGACCTTGACCTTTGACCTAATGACCCCAAAATAAATAGGATTCTTCCACTCGCACAGGGGAATCATATGAATTGAACCTCTTTTAAAAGGTCACCTATTCCTAAAAGACCACTTTACTTTTGTCCCAAAGGTGACCTCTTAATTAGGATATAACTGTATTGTATTTGAAAATTTCACGGCATCAATTGGGGATTTGATGGTCGCAAACTGAGTTTACTGGCGACGTGTTAGCAGAGCCAGTAAACGGATATTTGCGACCATTAAATCCACAACTGATGCCGTGAAATGTTCAAATACATTATAGTTATCTACATTCTAATGTAATCATGTGCATTGCCACATTATTGACAAGATGACGTAAGCGGTAATGAGCTGACAGATGAGTGAATAGTCGAAACATTCCTTCATCCATGAAAAAAGTAGTTTCATGTGCAAGACAATTAAATCGACAATTGATACCGTAATATTTTCAAATACAATACAGTTATCTCCATTCTAATGTAATCATGTGTATAGATGTGTATTGCCACATTATTGACAAGATGATGTAAGCGGCTAAAATTCAAAAAAAAAATATCTCATGCTTTTCAACCGTGGAATTGATACCGTGAAAATTACAGCATTGTCCAATCACAAACCAGGAATATTAAACAACTACATTAGAATACAGGTTTGACTATAGGATTTAAGTTTTATACAGAACTTACTGTTTTCCAGGATTTAAGTTTTATACAGAACTTACTGTTTTCCAGGATTTCAGTTTTATACAGAACTTACTGTTTTCCAGGATTTAAGTTTTATACAGAACTTACTGTTTTCCAGGATTTAAGTTTTATACAGAACTTACTGTTTTCCAGGATTTAAGTTTCATACAGAACTTACTGTTTTCCAGGATTTAAGTTTTATACAGAACTTACTGTTTTACAGGATTTAAGTTTTATACAGAACTTACTGTTTTCCAGGATTTAAGTTTTATACAGAACTTACTGTTTTCCAGGATTTAAGTTTTATACAGAACTTACTGTTTTCCAGGATTTAAGTTTTATACAGAACTTACTGTTTTCCAGGATTTGGGTTTGTCTTGTGATGGATATCATTCCATGTGACTACTCCTTGTTTCCCTGTTGTCCTAGAATGGCCAATGGTAAAAATAAGCTTTTTGTCAAAAGCTACTCTAAGTAATTTGGCAATTTTCTTGCCCTTTTCGTTGTCTGGCAAATAGGCTATTCTTGTAATTCCTTCATACCACTGGCCTTCATTAGGATGTTCAGCCTAGCATATGAAAAAAAAAAGATTTATTATGATGAGTAGCTCAACAATCATTTGTTTTATTTGCTGAGTTTCTACTTAAAAATAAATTTTTTCACAACCAGAGGCTCCATAGACAGTAAGATTTTAAGAACAATACTTGCTTCTGTATTTAATCCTTCTTAACCAAGAAAAACCTTTGTCCTCACTTCATATTTTCAAAGAGTCAATTAACATATTCTGTCAGTCAGCAAATTCTTAGAAACATTATACAATTATTTTATTCTCGCGTCAGAATGGACATCGCTTTTTTATGATGAGGAATGAATTGAGCATGTCTAAATTGACTACAGACTGTGGCAAATATTTTGTACCTAATTGTTTGCTACTGAACATCCAGCGTAAAATATTCCGTCCATATTCAGGATGAGAATTGACAACAGGGCCTCCTACGTCAACCCCTGTTAATGTTAATAATATGCCCATGGCATTGGAATAGTGAAATTACAATGGCCACCATACAAACCTTTATTCAAAACACCAATAAAAGAACTGCCTAGCGCATGAATGGGCGACGTATCCCCCCAAACTTGCATAATATTTAGCTTTATATATTTATAGAAAGCAGCCTTGCAGTCTTAATGTACAACATACTTACAATCCACATGCAAAAATTATTCAAATCTATCCATGTTTACTACCCCTTATCATGTAAACAAGACAAAATTGGTGATTTTTAAACCAAAAACTAACATTTTCCCCAAAACCCTTGCTTCAACTATTTCCATGTAAGAACCCATCCAAGATAATGATAATTACAAGCCACTTGCAAAATATTATTCAAATCTATCCATGTTTACTAAAGTTATCGCTTAAACAAGACACAATTCTCAAAATTGGTGATTTTTCAACCAAAAACTAAGATTTTCCCCCAAAACCCTTGCTTCAAATATTTCCATGTAGAACCCATCCAAGATAATGATAATTACAAACCACATCCAAAAAATTATTCAAATCTATCCATGTTTACTCAAGTTATCGTGTAAACAAGACACAATTCTCAAAATTGTTGATTTTTCAACCAAAAATTAAGATTTTCCCCCAAAACCCTTGCTTCAAATATTTCCATGTAAGAACTCATCCAAGATAATGATATTTACAAGCCACACTCAAAAAAATATTCAAATCTATCCATGTTTACTAAAGTTATCGCGTAAACAGCACAATTTTCAAAATTGTTGATTTTTCAACCAAAAACTAAGATTTCCCGCTAAAACCCTTGTTCCAAATATTTCTATGTTACAGCCCATCCAAGAAAATGATAATTACAAGCCACATGCAAAAAATTATTCAAATCTATCCTTATTTACTCAAGTTATCGCGTAAACAAGAAAGTGTGACGGACGGACAGACGGCCGCTATTACTGTATCCCCTCACCGCTATCGTGGGGGGATAATAATATACAGTTAAAGACCGGTTGTGAGGGAAGTAGCAAATTTATTGTACCCCGAAACACAAACTATTTCCCGACGCGAAGTGGAGGGAAATAGTTTGTGTTGAGGGGGACAATAAACTTGCTACTTCCCGAAATAACCTGTTTTTAACTGTTTTATTATACTTTAACAATTGAAGAACAACAATAAAAGGCTTTTTTCTCTGTGATATGATTATTTATAAGTTATTAAACTCATACTGATGAAGAACAGCAAAATAATTTGTTTAAAAACCGGGAAATATGAACGTGCAAAATTGCGGATAGGGAAATAGTCTCAGGGAAATAGTTCACTTCCGGGGAAATTAGCAAATCTATGACTGTTAATTTATATAGTAAAAATACTGTAAAAGTATAATAATGTGTTTATAGTTGTGTCACTTCAGATTTTTATCACTTAGCACTGATTAAAGTGTAATGAAACAAACAACAAATATATGTTTTACCAGTAATATTAAACAAATTCAACAATCTTTTAGGGGAAATTAAAGGATTAAAAAAAAACGGGAAATATGAACGTGCAAAATTGCGGATAGGGAAATAGTCTCAGGGAAATAGTTCGCTTCCGGGGAAATAGTCTTTTAGGGGAAATTAGCAAAGGATTTAAAAAACGGGGAAATGTGAACGTGCAAAATTGCTACATTATTATTCTTTTACAGTATTTTTACTATATAAATTAACAGTCATAAATTTGCTCATTTCCCGTAAAAGACTATTTGCCCGGAAGTGAACTATTTCCCTGAGACTATTTCCCTATCCGCAATTTGCACGTTCACATTTCCCCGTTTTTTAAATCCTTTGCTAATTTCCCCTAAAAGACTATTTCCCCGAGACTATTTCCTTATCCGCAATTTTGCACGTTCATATTTCCCTTTTTTTTTAATCCTTTAATTTCCCCTAAAAGATTGTTGAATTTGTTTAATATTACTGGTAAAACATATATTTGTTGTTTGTTTCATTACACTTTAATCAGTGCTAAGTGATAAAAATCTGAAGTGACACAACTATAAACACAATATTGAGGTAATATGCTTTATTTTGCTGTTCTTCATCAGTATGAGTTTAATATCCTAGAAATAATCATATCACAGTGGAAAAAAACCTTTTATTGTTGTTCTTCAATTGTTCAAGTATAATAAAACAGTTAAAAACCGGTTATTTTGGGAAGTAGTAAGTTTATTGTCCCCCTCAACACAAACTATTTCCCTCCGCTTCGCGTCGGGAAATAGTTTGTGTTTCGGGGGACAATAAACTTGCTACTTCCCTCACAACCGGTCTTTAACTGTATAGTATTGCTGTTGCATAGCCCTTTTCAAGCGAGAGGAAATATTTCATTAAATACAGAATTTTAAAAACAGTTGGCATAAAAAAAACATACCGTCTGTTTTCCTGGATAGATCACATATTCTATCTCAATTCTCCCACAATTATAGTGTCCAGGTAATGAAAGTACACTATTCTTCACTTTCATGGTCCCTGGTGGCTGATCACCAGTAACAACCCCTTGTACTGATCCACATGAAGGACACACAGATTTAACTTTAAACTGCTGGACTATACATGCGTCACAGAATACATGACCACAATGAAGTTTCCTTGGGAGGGTTGGAGGCTCCATACAAATAACACAATCATCTAAATCACCGTGTTTCACTGTCATTCCCAGTTTGTTGGCTTTTGTGGATTTTCTGAGGTTTTCTTCACCAAATGTTTGTTGTTTGAAGGATCCATTTCCCTGCAATTATGAGTATTAAATCTTACATTATAATGATATGTTTTTGTTATAGTGATAATGTATAGCAGTATTTTAAAATATATGGAAATAAAAAATACTAAATGTAGATTTCTAATTAACATTTCAGAAAAGGGAACATTCTTTCACAGATTCTTAATCAAATTTAAAAAAAAACATTCGGGAAAGAAATTTGTTTTAATATGAAATATTAAACATTATATTATATTTTATTACATTTATGGTTTTATACAGTATTATAAAACCATACAATTCGTTTTTTGTGATAAATCGTCATATTGCAAGGCAGATTTTCATACTGAACAGTTTCTGATCTATTCTTAGCAGCGGGTGAAATCCAGAGAAAATCTTAAATTCTAATATGACGTCCTTCAAACGCTTTGGGTCCAAAGCCATGGTGAAATATGCGTATGTCGGTATATCAGCTGATCGGCAACTTCATAATTTGCTTTGGCTGTTCAAATACCATATTTGTCCTATTAGAATAGAAATAACTCATGGGGGCTTGAACATATATTGATTTTACCACGGGTTGACCCTTTATGCTGATATTTTACCCCTCGCTATCGCTTGAGGTAAAATATTTGACATAAAGGGCCAACCCATGGTAAAATCAATATATATTCAAGCCCCCATGAATTATTTCTTAAATTTACCAGCCAATCGTTTTCTACGTCCGTTGCAATGACGTCACACAAACAGAAACGTGAAAGTTGGAAAAACAAAGTGGCAAAGAAGTTTTACAAATGCAACAGAATACAAATATGAATTTGTACACACTGAATTAGTACAAGTGTTCTATGATATTAAATGGATCAGCTCAGAAACTTTTGAATTTGAAAAAAAAACTAACAAACAATCCCTAAAAATCGATCCAGGTACACAAAAAAACTTGGTATGTTAAATGTTATAAAACAATTACAGCACTTCATTTTGTGCAATATGATGTGTTATGGAGCACATCATATCGCACTCAATGAAGTGCAATAATTGTATAATATTATATATAACAATCACAAGGAGTAAGATGATGTCTGTAACTACAGTTAGATACATTCCAAAATGGCACTTCAGCAAAATCAGGTTTATAGTTAGATTTTTACAATATTCTCCTGTTAAGCCATTTCATATTCAATCACAAGCAGCTGTTGACTTGGGACTTATACATCAATATACAATTAATGACTTTGGATGAGGTTAATACCACGATTTATCAACACCAGAGATCTGATTATCACTGAGGCCGCATCGGCCGAGGTGACAATCAGATCTCTGGGGTTGATAAATCGTGGTATTAACTGAAATCCAAAGTCATCAATTGTTTAATTATAGGAGTAAATCCGAAGTTAGTGATATTTTTTTTTTTTTTTTCACTGTAATAGTTATCACAATTACTTTACTTTGTCTGTATAATGACCAACTCTACAGGTGATGAAAAAAACCAGAGGCTTCCAGGAGCCTGTAATCGCTCACCTGGATCAAAGCTGCTTTCAATAACAACGCAACTGCACTGTGGCGGCCATCTTGGTGGGAGAGCGCGACAGCCGGACACAATTTTGGAAAAGGACCATCCAATGACTATTCCATCAAATTTTGGTTCTATTTGAGCTACTGGTTCCAGGAAAGATGGTTTTTATGTGAATTTCCCATAGGGTCCTATGTTAAACTAAGTTCAGATGTGCAGCCATCTTAGTCAGAGGGCGGGACCACCAGACACAAATTTGGAAGAGGACCATCCAATGACTATTTGATCAAAG
>MJUT01009438.1:76656-87110 GCA_002080005.1 Gigantidas platifrons | reverse complement strand
GTCATCACTATCAGTATCATAATCTGCCCCATATATTGGTCGACTCGGTGACATTTGTCTTCACTACTTGGCATTTCCTCCATAGCTAAATTGTGCTCATTCATTTCCTTGACTTGGTCCTCCACTTGCTTGGATGCTATAACAAGGTTCAGCTGAATTTTATTATACTACGGTCAAATGACCTAACTCATATAAATTCATCAGGCCTTTCGTCCTGAAAGGCACTTATTCAATTAGTCAATTGTGTTCTAATTTTTCTAAAACTTATAAAGTCATTTAATACATACTTATTTATAATATTTGGAATTGAAAGCCAGACTGGTTTTCAGAGGTCACCATCTCTTTCCAAAAAAACAAAAAAAAATTCAGTGAAAATAAATAGAATTTAAAATCAAATTCCCCAATGAGGAATGAGTCAAAGACTTAAGAGAAGGCTTCCCTAAATTGGTTACAAAAAACCTGCTTTGAAGTAAACATTTTGTAGATTTTTTTTAACATAAATAAAGCAAAGTATTTTATTTAAATTCACAGAGAAATAAAAAAAATAGTGGATCTTTTCAACCATTTGTCTTAATCAGGAAAAAGCTTGTAATATTTGTCCATTTCAAAGGTTTCAATATTTCCCAAAAACCTAAATCAAGTCCTCCATCGTATTTTGCACAAAAGACATGTTTAAATTTGGTGCCAAATTGATATCCGATAATCTTTGCGTGTCCGGTCCGCGGCGATTTTTATTCTTATATTTCATTGATGTTTTCGTTTTTGTCAATGTCCTTGAACTTCATCAAACCATGGAACGATAAATAATAAAAGAGTTTTGATCTGGCGTTTCACTTTAGTTTTAATCAAAATAAATTATGGACAAATTGGAGATCAAACAGGGCTCTTTTATACAACAAACCCAGTATTTTAGACCGGACAGTCGATCCGGTGGAAGGTAAACCAATGTTTGGTTACGTAACCATAAAATGAAAGTAGAATCGTATATTTACGCGCAGTGAGATCTTTCTAGCAAATAAATGTCGTTTCCCCGTTTATCTAAAGATTGAAATTAATTATTTAGTACAAATATTTGTTCCAAACTATAAATAGTGATGATAAGCATGAACAGCTATTGTGCTAGATGGATTATATTGTCAATTTACACCTTGTTTCCTTTCTGAATACTCCTTTGATTTTTCTATTTGTCTATTGAATTGGGTGACAACATAGGAAGTATGTTGCATGGCAACAACTTCCAAAAACAAATTTAAATATTTTACAAATCTGACGGTAAAAGTTTGTAAAATTTGGTGCAATCATGTCTATATGTCTATTCTTCAGTGTGACATTTTTTGGTGGAAATTAATCGACAGGAATGTTTTTTTAATCCGATTTTTAATACCAAGGTGGTCCTCAGGGCATCCGCCCTTTTTTTTTTGTAGTTTCCACTGTTTTGCACGTGATTATCTCCAAACAGGATATTCAGATATACTAGATATTTCATATTTATTCAACAACAACACTCTCAAGTGTATTAAAGCCAAAATATTCCCTTTCAATCAGAAATAAATGAGCTATCTATTAGAATCTTCCAAAACTAGTATTACCATCTGGCATCAAGAATACCCTCAAAACTGCTATACTTAGGATGTGCTATGGATAAAACGGCACGGTGAAATTTTTTGAAACTTTGGCAGATAATGTATTTAGGCATAACTATTTCATGATGCAAATTTTTTTTTAAATTGAACGATTTGAAAATGTTAGGGTAACCCAGGTCTACACCCTTAATTAGATGAAAAATAAAATATTTCATTTAAATTCCAAATATGCGAAATTTCAGAATTTCAGAAATTCCTCAATTTATGGCCCCTTTTAAGTCATACATTTTTCAGAAATGGATTTTCCAACCTTTATCCTGAGTAAACAATATTTGTTTTAAAAATTCAAACAGATCTGTCATCTAGAACATGGAAACCATTGTTCCTACTGACTAATAATAAAGACATACACATAGCATAATATGACACACCATTTTACTTGTCATATAAAAACTAAATGCTGTGTTTCCTTTTGCACATTCCAAAATTATACGTTTTCATTGGAGTTATTTACTTTATAAGGGATAAAATGGTACACGTTCTAGCGTGAGCAAAAACAAGGACGAATAATTTCAGCATACTTTTCTTATAATTTGTAGATATTTGAATAAAATAAGGTTCTGGAATAACCTCAATCAAGTCAAAAGATTGGAAAGCCAAATGATTTACAGTCTCTGGGAGCTAGAAGACAAAAGAGCCTAAACAGGATAGCCACAATCAGCTAAGGTCATTTATGTCTGATGGAGGAGAATCTTAGTGTTAATAATTTTTACATTATTAACGAACTGAAAATTTCAGTAATAAATATATCTAATAAACCAGATCAGTGCCTATACACTGACTATTGGACAGATGATACTCTTGGGAATTAATAGTCAACTGACACAGTGATAGATATCTTATTTTGAACCTTGTAAAAAATCAGAGGACGATTTTATAGCAACTAGAAAAGTCACAAGTTGTTACAACATTCAAGTTTTATAGATGATTGGAAAAATATATATCTTATTTTCATTGAACTTTGCACCTTTAAGGAAAATAACTTGTATAAAATTAAAATATAAAAAACATATAATTTTAGAATCAAGTCAGAAATGTGAACGTGGTTTGTTAGATTTACAAATTATTACTAATAGTAACAACTGTGCACATTTACCGTCATCGTATTTTAAAATGATTTACAATGATAACAGTGTCATTAATAGCAAAAACCACTAAGGTGAGTTTGTCCCCATGTTCAAGTGTCTAAGCATTTTCAATGAAATACTCTATTATAAAGTTTTTCGGTGGTTTAATGAAGGTCAGTTGTATTCTGGTTTCCTCTTAGCAATGAAATCTTCTATAATAACATTTTTCAGTTGCTTAAAGAAGGCCAGTTGTATGCTGGTTTCTTCTTAGCAATGAGATCTTCTATAATAACGTTTTTCAGTTGATTAAAGAAGGAAGTTGTATGCTGGTTTCCTCTTAGCAATGAAATCTTCTATAATAATGTTGTTCAGTTGCTTAAAGAAGGCCAGTTGTATGTTGGTTTCCTTGGCAAATAAAGCTGACTCACACAATTTAACAGAATAAAAGGCCGTTGGCCACTGGTCCCCCGACGCCAAGGTTATATCGTAAGATTAAATTTTGAAACTACTGTAAACTAGAGGTTCAGGTGAGCTTGTATCACTCACCTAACTTAAATAATTCTGAAAGGGGACCACCCAAGGACCATTTTCAAGTAAAAAAAGGGGGAGTAACTCTGGTTAGATTTGTTGAAAAATCATCATTATCGAACTTGACCTAGATATTCACGAGTTACACTTACATACCAAACCTAGTTTCAATCTGACTATTTGTTCCCAAGTTATCATCTGAAAACCAAATATTTAGCAATTTTGAGGTACACAAAAATGTATAAAAAGGGGCACAACTCTAGTAAAAATCGTCGAAAAATTGTCAATATCGAACTTGACCTAGATATTCATAAAATACACTTACATGCCACACCTAGCTTCAATCTGACTTTTCATTCACAAGTTATCATCTGGAAACCAATTCGGGACACACGGACGAAGTATAAAAAGGGATGTAACTCTGGTAAGATTTGTCNNNNAAAAATGATCGCTATCGAACTTGACCTAGATATTCATGAGATACACTTACATACCAAACCTAGTTTCAATCTGACTATTTGTTCCCAAGTTATCATCTGGAAACCAAATATTTAGCAATTTTGAGGTATAAAAAGGGCCATAACTCTAATAAAAATAGTCGAAAAATTGTCATTATCGAACTTGACCTAGTTCTTCATAAAATACACTTACATACCACACCTAGCTTCAATCTGACTTTTCATTCACAAGTTATCATCTGGAAACCAAAAAGCACACGGACGGACGGACGGACGACACCCATTTCTATAGTCCCCTTCGACGAAGCGTCGGGGGACAAAAATTGTTAAAGTGGTATTTTAGTACAAACCTCATTCCTTTTATTATGCTTCTGAAAAGCATCATCAACACAAGTACCTGAAACAAAAAGAAAACATATTTAAGAGCCACTTCATGAGCAATTGAAAATCTCTATATTTAGTGATTACGGTAGTCCCTCCTCTTATAAGGCAACCCCCATTAAAGGCCACCCCTACTGTCAGGGGTTCATTCCACCTATTCCTACTTTCTAAATATGCATTAAAGAAATGTAAATTTTCAAGTAGGATTACCTGTAATTACTGTCACCCCTAGGTCTACTGTCAGGGGTTCATTCCACATATTCCTACTTTCTAAAAATGCATTAAAGAAATCTAAATTTTCAAGTACCTGTAATTACTGTATAAACAATGTACAAACATTGGGATTAGGGTGTATAAACAATACCCCATTAACTTCAGGTAACCTTTGTGTGTCTCTAGATTTTAGATTCACTACTGAGATAGTAAAATACTACTGAATTGTCCCCCTCAAAAGAGAGGCCACCCCTCTTTATAAGGCCACTTATACATTTTTATATAAAGGGGGTGGGTGACATTATAACTGGGGGACTACTATTTTATAAGTATTAAAATGAAAAACTCATAACTTATTTTAAAATCTAAAGAGATACTTTTTATATATTACGGTATTATAAAAGATAACAACAATCATTTTTCTAGAGAGCAGAGATGGGTCCGATTACTTTCAATGTAATTGATTAAATTACAATTACTTTGCCAAATGTACTATTAAATTAAATTAATGATTACAGCATTTCTGAAAGTAATTGATTAAATTAATGATTACATTGGTAAAGTAATCATGATTACATCTGATTACAATGAAAAAAAAACAATTCACTGTACACATGTATAGCTTAAAATCATGATATGAACTCACTTTGCCTTTTTGCCAGTCTTGATCAAAATTTAGCCAAGGGCACTTGCAATGAGAGAATAAAATTTTATATACCCTTGAGTTTTACTTTGTACTTATTTATTAAAACATATCAGTATGGGTTCTTTGATAGTTCTCACAAACTTTTTTTCCATTAGAATATTTTTTGTTGGCATTGTATTCATATTTTGTGAAATTGTGATATCTTATAAAATTGAGAAAGAAAAAAGCACCATTTACAAGAAGCATACTTATTAGATATGAACACTAAAATAACTCTTTTTGGACATAATATATTAATATATTATCCATAGACACAATTTGAGATTTATTTCCATTGTAATCAGAATGTAATCAAAAAGTAATCACGATTACAGGGTATTTTGAAAAGTAATTGATTAAATTAAATTACATGTAATCAGATTTTGGGATGATTAATGAATACAATGATTACTCGAAAAAATGTAATCGATTACAGCTGATTAATGATTACAATTACAATTACCCCATCTCTGCTAGAGAGTTAGGGTTATGGTGTTTATTGCCACTTTCAACAATATTTCGGCTATATCATGGCGGTCAGTTTTATTGGTAGAGGAAACCCGAGTACCTGGAGAAAACAACCGACAAGTCGAAAGACACTGATAAACTTTATCACATAATGTTGTATTGAGTACACCGTGCCTGGTTAGTTAGTGGTGATAGCCACTGATTGCATAGGTAGTTATAAATCCAACTACAATACAATCACGACCACGGCAGGTCCCATTTTTGTTAGAAAGAAACTACATTTAACAAAGTCTAATGAACAATCAAAGCAGACAACTTTATCCTAACTCCAATAATTTTTTTACCATAATTTACGAGTTCATATTTCACATCTTTGTTTGAATTGCTGTAACATTTCAGATCCTTTATATTGTAAACCCAAACTTCACCCTCTATTTCTAATTCAACAATGTATTCATCTTTTTTTTCTATTGCAAAATCAAGTCTTTTACAGACACAATTTGGCAGTGGTGTTGTAGTCTTTGATGTACGTGAAACTCGATACCATTGTCGTGGTTGCCAAGTCTGTGACATAGCTTGTAGTCCTCTACTATGGCCTGACATCTAAAACAAAAGAATAATTAGAGGCTGACATGAACCTGTCGTATTGCTCACCTGGTAATGAAGATTTAATGAATTATTGTCCATTGTAGTATATGTTAAATTTCTATCCTCCATGATTTGAAGGTTAGGGTTAGGGTTATGGTGTTTAATGCCACTTTCAACACTATTTCAGTTATATCATAAGATGTGAATCGAAGACTCTGGGATATTCATGCAATACATAAAAGAATCTCCTAAATATTATGTCATACTTCTCATTAATTGTAACTACTGTTCCAAATTCAACTCATTTGGTTTGAAAAATGTAACTGTAGAGGATCTGTGAGAATGCTTTTTACCTTCCCCCCCAATGTTCTACTTATGGTAACATCTTCCATGTTGGATCACTGGTGGGACCATTGGACATAAGAATGAATATGTTAATTTTGGTTCAAATTTACATAGTGGTTTCATAGGAGAAGATTTTTTAAAAAGGTTATGACAATGGTCGAACGACAATGGATGCCAAACGATGACTAAGATGTTAAATAACAAGAGAAATCAGACCAAGTTGTATGTGCTGTTCATCATGAGTGAGTGATTGTTGTTTAACACCATTTTTTCAGCTATATCATGGCGAGAACAAGTTTATTATCAATGAGATGATGATGAGGTCCGCATTGTTCTAGTCCAACACACTGAGTTGGATTTTGATAGTGCTAGCCCACTGAAACAACAGTCCGCGGGTAGACATGTCACTCCACTCGGAGCATGCAAACCATTACGCAACCGCTACTCATCGTCACATGCTGAAATATCACATATTATGTGACGTCGATGTGAGCAATGCTTATAAATAGGTCAGGAATTCCATTCATAAAGATACAAACAAACATTATTTTTACGTTGCTTTTGCCATACAACGTCACCATCTGAAATGTCATATCCTATGTGACGTCGTTGTGGGTAATGTATACAAATAGGTCAGGAATTCCATTCATAAAGATAAAGCCAATCATTATATTTTCGTTGTTTGTAGCCTCTAAAAATCATGTGCTGAAAAGGTCATACATTATGTGAAGTTGAGTGAGCGATCTAATATAATGTAAAACCCGGAAATCGACTGACATTGGTTTCGGGTTTTACATTTCATTGACAAACATGCATGGTGTATTTTGGTTCTTTGCTTAGTCCTTTACGGAGAATTTCCACTTTTTCTATGTCCATGTATCTGTCATTTTAGTGATTGTTTTAGCATTTGTATTTAGAATGTCAATATAACGCATCCAATTTAGTTCCGATAGAAGTATTTTGGTCGGTTGTGTATAATATATCAAATAGTTCATGGTACTTTTCACCAAGTGGCAGTTTTATGGACCTGTCTGTCACCCCCAAAATATTACATGGACCGAAGCAAAGCAAGTCAATACCTGAGGAGAATTAAAATGTTTTTTAACTTTCTCTTTCACATCATTGATATATTTCTGTTTTCCTGTAATTGTTACTATCATAGGTTCTTCCTGTTTTGATGAGTGCATAGTTTTCCATATGGTTGGTGTCTTTTTCTTGAAAAAACCTAGGAGTAAACAAAAGGTATCATTGCTTATGTCGTTTTTATAGACTAAATAGAACACTGTAATATTTTAATCCATGATTTGTACATTTTCCCTTTGATTTTCTTTACATGAGATAATATATGTTATAAAGCGACAAGTTTGATACTAACATAATATCGTTGATTTCTTACGTAACATTATATTGAGGTCACTGACCTCACTTGGTAAAAGCATTGATAAATATACTATTGTTGATATGTTTAGCTCAAAATGGACTTCAAATCACGTCTCAGACTTTGCTTTCGCTGCAATATTGCTCTGAGAAATCCATTCTCACAAAACAAATCAATGAGAATTTGGAAAGGACGCCGAATTGAGAATATCCTTAAATCAGATCGTTATTTGAAATAATGACATCAGCGGATGCCGATTTGAGGAGTGGACGCTGATCTGGGTCTATCATATCCATAGGTAATGAACAAAACAAGGTCTTCCTCCTGCACCAGTTTTACTGAAAGTGAATATTATTGTCCAGCAATAAAGTCATCTTTAAGTAAATTCTGTCTTAAACGTGCAGGGAGGAATCTCATAAGGAATTCAGAGTGAATAAAGGGCTATGATGTGCACTGCATGATATGACATTGGCTAGTCTACACATTCTTCCTTATACCCCACTTTTACTACAATTAAGTTGAATTCAAGAACTGTAACTAACTGAGGAAATTTGCTAGAATACTACCTGAAACCTTTGTTACAATCACTTCATAAAAATTAGGCTGTATCGCTGGTTATTCAGTTTATGTTCAATCAAGTCTAGATTTTGAGGCAAAATAATTTATTCATTTCAAATAGGGTTCTATGTCAATCTTTAACTCTCCACTTTGTCCCCTTTTTAAAATAAAATACCAAAAAAATTTATGGCCCATTAAGATGATCATTATGCAAACAACTGCAGGAAAATCAGATGAAAAATTAAAGTCATAAATGTGAAATTTCCACCTTTTGGGTCCAAAACGGTAATAGTTTCCTGAAAGAGATTTTCCTACGGAATTCATTAAAAAAAACAACATCAAAATCAAATGAAAAACTAGGAAGAACTGTTTTAGATACCTAAAACTTATGTCTCCCCTTAATGCGGCCATCTGTACAACAATAAGTTACACATTATGAGTTAAATGTTGTCGAAAAAATATGTCATGAAAGCAAATATTTGTAAGCAGTGGACCAAAGTAATTACTATTGGACAAGAAAATACTATTTCAAAAATCATTATTTAACCTTGAAGTCAAAGGTCAAGGTCCCACAAAGGTCATTACAGTACGTGACACACCACCTTATGGTCATGCACCCACATACCAAATATCATTGACCTATCTCGAAAGACAAAAATTGTATGGCCCAGACAAGAAAATACTATTTAATAAACAATTATTTCAACTTGAGGTCAAGGTCCAATGAAGATCATTACGGTATGCAACACACCGCCTTATGGTCATGCACCCACATACCAAATATCATTGACCTATCTCGAAAGACAAAAATGTTATGGCCCGGACAAGAAAATACTATTTAAAAAACAATTATTTGACCTTGAGGTCAAAGGTTAAGGTCCCACGAAGGTCATCATTACGTTATGCGACACATCGCCTTATGGTCATGCACCCACATACCAAATATAATTGACCTATCTGGAAAGACAAAAAAGTTATGGTCCGGACAAGCTTCGCAGAGAAGAAGCAGAAGTGGAAGAAAAAATCAGACTAAAACAATATGTCTCCCTTCAAAGGGGAGACATAATAAGCTCTCCATATACAAATATCAGAAACATCAATTTTTTAACCTTAGGGCCTCTTGTATGATAACGAGTAGGGTTACAATTACCCAATATCAATACCAACCTTTATTCAGTGCCAAGGATCATTGTGTTCAAAATTCAAAAAGATCTGTGAACTACAACTTAAGTTATTTCATGCGGTCATTTGATTTTTGGCCATTGGTCCCATTTGGTCCTCTCATATCTCTGAAAAGGTGAAAGCTACAACAAATTTGTGGGGAACCTTTCAGAGTGGAAAGAATTGCATAGGCATACTTTTCTTTTTTTGGGTGTTGGCACCACTTTGACTCACTTATATCTAGAAAATGGTCAGAGCCATAAAACATCTGTCGGGGAAACTACATAAAGAGAATTTTATAAAGAACATAAAGAAATGAAAGCACCAAAGGTGATGTTAAACGATCGAACATGCTTGCATGTCAATTTTTTGTATGCTATGCACAATTGCAAAATATCAGTATACTTCTAGAAAAAGATGTCAAACTTTGAAATAGTAAATTGAGAGCAAACTCCAGAGACATCAATATGTTATTCACATATAGGGGGAACTACTAATATAATTATTGAATAGTGCCAAAAATGGAAAGAACAGTTGGTGTAGGAGCTACTACTATAACATGCAACAACCCAGTTTTACATTCTATTACATTATTATTTTATTTCCCATCAACTGTTTACCAGACACTACATCTGTTTTGAAGGGGCAAGCAAATCAATGTGACAGTCAAAGTGAAATATAGTGCATTTGTGGGTTTAATTTTATACCTTGGAAAAGGGAAATATTTTTCTATATGGGGTCTTTTTCGCGGAAGGGGAATGTGACTCTTGAAAAAATTTACAACACTTATTAATAGATCTGACGATGAACTTTTATCCAATGATATACATTGTATATATATATAGCCTTCCGAAGACAACATCCGTGTCCTTTCCATCTTTATCTTTTTTGTTTTGAAGCCAACATCAACATTCAGTTCCCGGGATTCCCTCATCCATTTACGGACACCTACTGGAGTATTATACAGGTTTTTTTTTCATT
>MJUT01009436.1:114894-132089 GCA_002080005.1 Gigantidas platifrons | reverse complement strand
CACCCTCTTCGCACGTTAAAGAACCCTGGGGCCTGTTTAACGAAACTATCCTAAGACATGTCTTAAGACGGGGCTATATCAAAAGCGCGACTTTTGCCTGTATTAAAAGCGCGACATCCTTTAAAAGACATGATTAATAAAAGTGTATCAAAAGCGCGACAACACAAATTATAAAAAAAATAACGGGTTGAATGCCCGACGAATGGTGAATACTTCTTACATAAAAGACACGACCTAAGTTGCCTAAGTCACGGGAGGAAACACATCAATCTTTGAACGATTACAACTTAGAGTCTACTAACGGAGAGGAAATGATATTTGTAAACGATCCAAATTATGGAATTATCATGTTCTCCACACGATCAAATTTGGATTATATCTGCCAAAGAGATGTTGAAATATTTTGTGATGGAACATTCAAATATTGTCCAATTTTTTTTTACCAACTGTATACATTTATGGGATTGTTATTTGCATTGGGTATCAGAGAAATGAAAGCCAATTCAAATAATAACCTGGCTAACGGAAGAGGTACAAAAAAATGTACATTATACAAATGTAATTAGTACAGGTAAATGTCGCGCATTTGATTTAGATAAAAAGTCGCGCTTTTAATACGCAATTTGTCGCGCTTTTGATACATCGCACTTATGAAAATCTCGGAAAAAGTCGCGCTTTTGATAATTTCCCCTCAAGACATGTCTTAGGACCATAATTAGGACCATCTTAGGAACATGTCTGAGACAGCACAACGAAGCTGTCTTAAGACCATCCTAGTAAAGATGGTCTGAAGACAATCCTTTAGGCCAAAAAAAAATGTGTGTTTCCGGTTACCCGACCCACCCTATTTTTTTTTCTGCCAAATTCCCGACCTTAAACTTTTTTTTTGACGATTTCGGAAAACTACGTGTTTTTCCGTAACCATCTTCGATGAACGCCTGTGGTACATAACTAACGTGGAGGATTAAATTTCACATGGCATCCAGAGTAGTAGATCGTGACTTATCTGCCAAAAAGGCATATAAGGGTTCAAAAAACCCATGGAAGTGGGAACGGTTGGAGACGAGTTGATTAGTGAATTTATCAGGAAAATACATTCAAAGGGACTGGCTTTTTGTGAACTTTGTCAGAAGGAGATAAACTATGCTACCCGTGGATGAGACGGCAACCCTACTGTGCTTAAAAAACTGAGGCATTTTTTCATCATAGTTCTTCATATCCAATATTAAATTTTGAATATAAAGTAAGTAAATCTGAAAGCCATCTTTGATCCTTGCATGAAACACAAGAATTATGCACTAAAAAAATGTTATTTGGGGATATCAAATTTAGTGCCAGGAAATGGCCATAATACAACATTTTGCGCCATTTACCCCAAACCCAGGGTTGTAAAGGTACTTCGCCTCACGAGTTTATTGTCTTTTCAAAATTATTTTCTGTTTGTTTTTCTTAACTTGCAAAATCATGTCTGGAAACAAGAGTCTGCAGTAGACATGTTGCTGCACTCGGACACATTATTCTGATTCCGAGTCAACCAGTTGTTGCTCTTACTCATTAATGTCACGTGGCTAGCGGAGAAGCAGCAAATACAGATTTTATAAGTCTTTGGCTTGACCACTACCAGGGCTAGGACCCACATTTCGATGCGGTCACGGTAACCATTACGCCACCGATGTGATCAGAGTATTCCAATTTTGAAACAGAACGTTGCAGTGCATTTCACAAAATATTGATGGAAATTATTGAAATCGTCACAAATTACATACTTGATTTTGATTCAATAAACGTTATATTTTCTATCTATTGTGAATTATTAGATAAGTAATCAAGTTTTACTTGCAAACTGAACATTTCAGATTAATATTACTTATAATAGGGTACCATGGTTACGAATCACGGTACTTATGTAAAGGAGTGAGTGATTGTTGCTTAAATGACAAATTTATTTCAGCAATATCATGGCGAGAACATTTTACAGTTAGATGAGACGATGACGGTATCCATTTTCTACTTGACCAAAACCCCGAGTTGGAGTTATATGTTGTTAGCTCACTTAAACCAGTAGCGTGGGTATAAATAGCTGTGGGTGGAGCAAACTTTCATTTTCTTCATTATTTTGGCCACGGTTATCTAGATGAGGAAAACTCAATGATACATAGTTTCAGTTACTTTTGGAGCAAAATATTTGACAGGCATGGGCACTAGTGTTCCTCCCTACGAAACTGTTAGTCTTATTAAAAACAATATTCTTCATCAGTCTAAAACCTACAAAAATCACTTCAAATTTCTGAGGTATGTGACCTTGGTCACGTTGGTCATGTGACACACAGTTTCATAAATATGCTTTTCATATCAACGGGGATTTTTGCTGATAAGCTCCGCCCACAAATTTTGGCCGTAGGCACTACCGCAAATTCCCCTTTAAAAGCATAAAGATTGACATGTCACTCTACTCGGACACATATTCCTGACTCCGAGCAAACTAGTCGTTGTCCTTTACCTGTAACGGTGTGTGTTTAGTAGAAAAGTAACAAATACCAATTTTTAAGTCGTTGATCTGACTCGACTTGGAATCGAGCCAACAATCTATACCGCACTTGATTCAAATTTTCTGAATTGCGAAATGTTAAGATTTGTTGACAGCACAATTACTGACCGCATGTAATTTAAATGCCTAGTTCGATCATCGCAAACTCGATCATGGGATGGAAAATTGATTTTCCGGAATTTTTCCGTAACATTGCAGGAAGTTATTGTTTGTTTTGTGAGGATAACCGCGTTTCACGCAAACATTGACGTAAATGATAATAAACAACTGTTTTGGTTTAACATAAAAATATATTTCTAAAAAAATCTTTGTATCGTTTCTTTTGTTGACTAGTATATTAACACGATGAGTATACCCAAATCTTATGTGAAATCATGAAAAAGTTTGTTTGTTTCCCGTCAGGAGTATTGAAGATTATAGAATCGTGAATGAACACAGATAATCATTAAAGTAATATGAAACGAGTTTTTGGTGAAATAAACATCTTCAAAGATATTCTTGATATGTTTACATTCCCTAAAGACTAAACCATTCGTGCATGTTTGAGGACGAAAATCGCGATCATCTGTGATTAAGAACAGAAAATCATTCCATCTCGTACGTGTTTTTTCAAGACAATGGCGGCTAATTAACTTTCGCATGCACCGTTCCGATGATTGCCGATTATGAAATTTCATCACCAACGTAAACAACGATGGATGCTGAGGTGAGCACATGTATCATTCTGGTTTTGAAAGAAGTTAAATTTCTTGCATTTCTTGCCTTGCAAAGAAATTCTTTCATGTATGTTTTATTTTTATTCGTGGATTGAATGGAAAATAATGGAATGTAAATCGAAACGAAAATGATGTTACCTGTCAAGAAGAATCTTGGCCACATCAGAATTCGTTTCCAGACGAAGAGTGGTCTTTATTTCCATCCAACGATCATATTCATCTCCAATATATATTCTGTGTTTTGCTTAACTTAGCATTCGCTGCTTTTTTGTTTCTTTTTCTGCCAGAATCGCTCAATTTACGCTTCGGACCTGGCTTCAATTTCTTTGCCTCCGACATTTTCTTCATTAACATTATAACGGAGCATGCGCACAATCTCTACCGAATGAGTTCAAATCTGAGGTCAATAGCATATGATTTGCATCATTGTCCTGGTAGCAAAAATTATCGAAGACAGAATAAAATGACGTTTTCTCCTGAATTATACATCGTAGCTATCAAAAAGTGAATGGTTTACGTTTTTTTATATATTTAATCTTTACATATATCAGAAATTTTTAGAAAACTGAAAATAATAATTTTGGCATTTCATATTACTTTACGTAATTAAACATGTCGCCCCACTCAGACAAATTATACTGATTCAGAGCAAACAAGTCTTTGCTCTTTTTAGCTCACCTTGCCAAAAGCAATGTGAACTTTTGCCATCACTTGTCGTCTGTCGTCCGTTAACTTTTCACATTTTGATCTTCTCCTCTGAAACCCCTAAGCCAAATGAACTGAAACTTGGTAGGAAGCATCTATGGAAGGTCCTCTATAAAGATTGCTCATTTCGTCCCGATCCATTAACAAACATGGCCGCCACATGAAATTATTGTTTCTGATTGGCCGATTTTTAAACATCTCTTCTAAAACCGCTTGGCCAAATGAACCGAAACCTGGTTTTTCAATATTTCGATTTTCAGCGTACCTGATGAATGATATTCCAGAAACGCGTCGTGCGCACTAAATTATATATCTACATTTTTACTAGTGGGTATAATTATATATAAATTAATTTCACGTGTAGGAAAGGCTGATGTGTATCTGGCAAACCGAAACATCTTTTTCAGTCAGTGATATGACGTCCTATGTATGTGTTAGCAGTGGATTATATTTCAACAGATCACAGTTTTTATATCGTTTCCCGAGATGTTTGAATAATAATGTAGATATCTTATTTAATGCGCAACACACGTTTCTGGAATAACCTTCACTACGTACGCTCAAAATCGAGAGATTGGACAGCCAAATAATTTACAGTTTTAGGAGCAATAAAACCAAAGGGCCTAAACAGGATAGCCAAAATCGGCTTAGATGCAACGAAGTCACGGATTGATTACACATGGGGCATTATTAAGAGACTGAAGATACCAATGGAGTAATCAGAATTCGTAAATCAAAGACAGACAGACAACACAAAAGCTTAGCCAAAAGAAAAAGGACAAAAGGACAAACAACGATCTACAAAACACACATACAAATCCAGTAACACGAATTCCACTAAAAAACCGTGATGAACTCAGGTGTTCCTGAAGGGTAAGCAGTTCCTGCTGAAGTAGTGGCACCCTTCGTTATTCTAGTTACAGCCCAGTGGTAAGTCAGGAGTAAGGAAATGACCGGGAATTGTTTACGACAAGTGGAAACATATCTGTGGTCATTTGTGACACAGATATGCCATAGGGTCAACCAAGTGATGTTGGCGAACGTAAAACTTGTAAAATTGATGAGTTCAACTTAACCAACGGGAACCTTCCTTGTTAGCAGCAACTCTCTATCAAGGAAATCCTGTTAAGAACCACAAGTTCTGGAATATCGTATCAACTGTGAGATATATACTCCATGCAGGTGCTGCTGAAATGTTGCTACATATAAATGGAAAGCACACAACAGAAAAATTGAAATAATCTTTTTTGTCGTACAGTTTCGTTCTTAACAGTTCCTGACTCTCAATTTTTACGTGTTGGTCAAGGTATATATATATATTGCAAATATGTTGTCAATCCAAAAACTCGAGCATGTTGAAGATATCAGTTTTTTTTTATAGAATCAGAGAGCTTTTTTTCACAAAATAGGATATGTTCCTTCCTAGCACAAGGTATTTGTATCTACGTTGGTCATTTTTTTTTAGGAAACTCAGTTGGACCAATTCCTTTAATCTGTCTTTCAGCTTAGAGTGCGGAATAGTTTTGTAGAGGGTAGAGTTGTCAAATGCTTTAACGGTATTGCAGAAGGAGAAGGACATACATTTTATATATTCTAACAAATCTTTAGAATTCTTCAGAATCATATCTGATTCAAACACCAATTGAGTAGCTAGTGTCACAGTAACTATGAAGCACGATTTTAATCGCTGATAGAATGCATGTTAATAAGTTAGGTCCTTGTCAGCGGAGACAATAGCATATTTGTCATGGAAGAGAGACAATTATTTAGCAAGATTTTGGGTTTTAAAGATTGATGTAGAGCGAGTGTTCATAGATCTATTGGGTTTTTAAATTAAAATTTGTATCAGCAACCTCACATTCTTCACCCGTTCGGAAAGAGTCTCTAAGTCCTCGCGTTTTGCTCATTGTCTGGCACAATCCTGGACGGAATCCATAAAAAGTTTACAGATATGTTTCCAGTTGATGTATTTAGACCCTTAGGCGAACACATCTCGTAGAGAGTTTGTGTTGATAATGTTATGGTCAGCACTTATAACGTGGACAGCCGGAATAGATATGAATAGGGAGTATACCAAAGTATAATTAGGAGGCTTAAACTTGAAGTCGATAATATTGAGATCATACAAGACCTTCTTGTAGTTAAATATTTTTGTTTCTATAGGTGTGGTATATGCAAACGAAATTATGCGGACTGATCCTTAAAATATGTTGAAATTGTAGATATGACTGATTTGTGATGAAGGATTGTCTAAGTTAATGGCATCAATACATAAACACAAAGGTATCAAAGGTAGTGCGCAGGACGCATTTCTGGATTAACCTTCATTAGGTACTCTCAAAGTCGAAAGGTTGAAAAGCCAAATTATTATCATTTTATTTTTACACAAATAAATTACCGCACTAAATTTTGCTGTTAAGAATTCACTAGGTAAAAAGCTCTAACCTTGTATCGCTAGTTGCTAATCACTAAATAGCAAGGGATTTGCTATTTAGTGAAGCTTATTTCAAAATAAATATTGTTAGTACACTTTTTAAAGATAATATACAGTACATGTTGTAATTATGACATTGAATAAACATATAATACAATGTAGCTGTCAATGGTGATTTCACATGCTTTTTGCATTGAAAATATTCGGATTTTTTTAACACTTTCAAACCGATCACGATCGAAAGGTTAATTGTCCATACTCGTGGATTACATGTATGATTGCCCGTTACTATTTTGATGGTAGCTAATTTTAAAAATGTGTGGAAACAAAGGCTAAGGTCAGCTATGTCTGAGGGAGGAGCACCTTAGTTTTAATAATAATTACAATATCTAGTAACTGTATATTTCAATAACAAATATATATATAATAAACCACATCAGTGCCGAAACATTGACTACTGGGTTCAAATATCCACAAATTATGAGAAAATGTACTCAAATTCGTTGCACTTGCCATTACTCTTGCTAGACTGGCTTTCATTTTGCCCGTCGCTTAAAGGAAATAAGTTGCATAAAAGGGCATAGAATGGGTGTATTATACATGACAAGGCATTTGTTTGGAAATCCGCACGAAAAAGAGAGTTTTTAACGACCTCTATATAATGGATAGCGCAAAAAAATATTGATTAGCAACTGGTCACTAACGACATCTTCTAACAATCTGTTGCTCATTAGAATCTGCTGAATGATGTCTGTTGCGAGCAAGAATAGTGCAAGTCTCTAATCACTGTATAGTACAATCGATTGTTTTGCACATTCCAGCTTTGATACCCAAATTATACGGTTTTCTTGTACATCGTGAGCAAATACATACATGTAATGGATATAATCTTTTTTTCTCTGGTCTTTATCTCAAATATTGCTAAATTTATCCTTCAAATAACACTTGTTTTATATATCTCAAATGCGTTTTATAAAATTACTAACGGTCAGTTAGTACAAATTGATGCCCACATCTGCTGCTCTGGATTTGATATAGAAAATGAATGTTCAGAAATGAACTGACTATGATCAATTCTAAAATTTTAAAGGTACCGTTGTTGCCGTGATCGTACGGTAGTTTGATTCACAACTACCTATGCAATAAGTGCCTATAACTGCTAAATTTGTGAATCACGTTCATGGCGAGATGTACTCGTTTGCTCGTTACCACATCATGTGATAAAGCTTGTCAATGCAATGCGGCATGTCAGTAGTTTCCTCCGGATACTACGGTGTCCTCCAGCACCTAAGCTGACCTCCACGGTATAGCTGAACTATTGGTGAAACCGGCGTTAAACACCATAATTATAACGATAACATTTTAAAATACAAACAAACATATATTCCTGTTCGTCTGTGTCACGAAGATTAAATGTATTATGTATAATATTCAATAATATAGCGTTCTTTATAAGAACACTGTTCGTCCGGTTATGTGTGAGGGTACGTATTTTATTCACACGTGGAAAACATTTGCATGAACGCATTTTTTTCCCATTAAAATGGAATGCCTGGTCCCATAGAAGTAATATATCCCCTCCACATTTAATTGAAGTGAGCGGAAATGTGTATTAATTATATAGAGTTTGCCTCTTTGTGCGATTCTTCTATGCACTTTGGAAATGTTCGAAAAGTCAAGTATTTTTTTCCATCTTAATTATCTTAAATTTAACGTGTGTGTTTGAGTTTTTCGTTTGATAAAATATAATCTCACTGTAAGTGATGGTGTATTGAAAAAAAGTTCAGTATTATTCGTTGATAACGTAACAAATATCGTCAACACGAATCTCTGGGAAATCTTTGAAATTGAATTCCTATTTAATTATACTATCCTTTAGTTCCAATCCACAAAGTGTGTGTTGGAATTGCTTATAGTCAAAGCCAACTTACTTCACTGAGGTAAATATATCCAAATACAATTCTATGAATTCCAGTTGTGCTATAAATCTCAAATTTCTGATTTACTCTAATTTGTTCGCCCTTAACTAGTGATGCCGAAAGATCCAGAACGTCCAGGTATGACCTCTATCTATTTGTTCATGTGTGATATCATGCTAATGGTGCTTAATGCCACTTTCAACAATATTTCACTCTTAATATGGTGGTCAGTTTTATAGGTGGAGGAAACAGGAATATTCGGTGAAAAAGGCACTTTGTCACATAATGTTGTATCGACTAAACCTACCATGAACAGGGTTCGAAATCCCAAGTTTAGTGGTGATAGGCACTAACTGCACATATAGTAAATATAACCAACATATGATCAAGACGAGGACGACCCCATATTAAAAAAAACTGATTATTTTCTATTGTCAGCAACATATTAGCACTGATGAAGCAATCTTGTCTTTATCTTTGTCAACAAATAATATCACCCATTAACTAATAATACATCCTATTTATTGCACATACATGACAAAAGACACACTCAAGTGTTAAATTTCTGTAATAGGCGTAAATGTTTTGCTTACTTGTGTATTTTTAATGGAAGAAACATCAAGGTAAAATTGTCAATATTTGTCGTAACATATTGAGAACCTTTGGAAGAAAAGTGTCTTCTGTATAAATTCGTTTCCAATCCTACACAAATCATAATCTAAGATTGTATTCTTGCAATATTAGTTCCCATCTTGTTAATGTTTGATTTTGTTGTTGATCTTGTTAATAAATATGAGGGATTGTGGTCCGTATCTGTAGAAAAACGAGACATCACCATATAACAAGTGATCATTTACATGTGCCAATAATGTGTGGTTTAATTCAACAACCCTTGTTTCTGTGCTACTATCTTGTAATCAACGTTCATCTTCTTCGAGTTTCATTATCATGGCTGTAGTTACATGTACCACACAAGCAGGATACACCACTGTATATTTTAATTCATTCTCCTCGTAAATAGGCTCATCGTAGAATTCATTATAACTTCGTTCAATTGCTTACCAAGTAACACTGAAACACTCCCCAACGACAATCTGTACCGAAGCAAATTCTTTAATTGATGTAAATGTCTTACTCATTTTTTTTACTTTTAGCTTGGGAATATTTGCGATGAACATACTGGCAACATATGTTAATCTTGAACGCGTATGGTTTCTGACGAGGTAAAAATTGTTTACCTAATGCAAATCTAATAGATATTGAAATAAGTAATGCGTTTTGTATTCAATTGAATCAAATCTTAGATAAAACAAAAACAGAACCAGCACAGTATATAAGTATTTGTTTTCAAAACGAAAAAGTGTTTCCTCATTTCAATTTGACTGATTTGGTTGAAAACGACGTTATCGACATGTTAATCTTTTTGCTTGGTGTTCTGTGTATTCTAGGAGAGGCAGAAGGTAAACTAATATAATTAAACTTACTATTTTACAGTTTTATTACATTTGTATTGCTTTTTCTTGTTAGAACAGTGTCAAATTGAGGATTAAAAAGAGTCTTATGCTTAAACATATTTAAGAGTATCGATTATATCACTTTCTGCAATTTTGATATTTGATTTTAGAATTGTTCAGACATTGTGGCAAGTTTAGAATTGTTCAGACATTGTAGTAATTTTAGAATAGTTCAGACATTGTAGTAATTTTAGAATTGTTCAGACATTGTAGTAATTTTAGAATTGTTCAGACATTGTGGTAATTTTAGAATTGTTCAGACATTGTGGTAATTTTAGAATTGTTCAGATTTTGTGGTAATTTTAGAATTGTTCAGACAGTGTGGTAATTTTAGAATTGCTCAGACATTGTAGTAATTTTAGAATTGTTCAGACATTGTGGTATTTTTAGAATTGTTCAGAGATTGTGGTAATTTTAGAATTGTGCAGACATTGTAGTAATTTTAGAATTGTTCAGACATTGTGGTAATTATAGAATTGTTCAGACATTGTAGTAATTTTATAATTGTTCAGACATTATGGTAATTTTAGAATTGTTTAGACATTGTGGTAATTTTAGAATTGTTCAGACATTGTTGTAATTTTAGAATTGTTCAGAGATTGTGGTAATTTTAGATTTGTTCAGACATTGTGGTAATTTTAGAATTGTTCAGACATTGTGGTAATTTTAGAATTGTTCAGACATTGTGGTAATTTTAGAATTGTTCAGACATTGTAGTAATTTTAGAATTGTTCAGACATTGTAGTAAAATGTAGCATTGTTCAGACATTGTGGTAATTTCAGAATTGTTCAGACATTGTAGTAATTTTAGAATTGTTCAGACATTGTGGTAATTTTAGAATTATTCAGATATTGTGGTAATTTTAGAATTGTTCAAACATTGTAGTAATTTTAGAATTGTTCAGACATTGTAGTAATTTTAGAATTGTTCAGACATTGTGGTAATTTTAAAATTGTTCAGACATTGTGGTAATTTTAGAATTGTTCAGACATTGTGGTAATTTTAGAATTGTTCAGACATTGTAGTAATCTTAGAATTGTTCAGACATTGTAGCAATTTTAGAATTGTTCAGACATTGTGGTAATTTTAGAATTGTTCAGACATTGTGGTAATTTTAGAATTGTTCAGACATTGTAGTAATTTTAGAATTGTTCAGACATTGTGGTAATTTTAGTATTGTTCAGACATTGTGGTAATTTTAGAATTGTTCGGACATTGTGGTAATTTTTGTTTTTCATTTTATCATAAAGCATGATATAAATAATTGTTTCTCATTTAACAGTTATATCATGTACATTTCAATGTTACGATTAAAGGGTGTAAATCTATAATATAAAATTATAAGATTCTCCCTGATGACTTGTAATGCAAAAAAGGTAAAAAATGTGTATATGGTTTACGGATAGTGTAACATAGAATCATACATCGCTTTTACAAATCTGTGATCTTAATGGGATAAACTTTCTTGTGACCATTGTCATTGATGCATATAATTTAATCAATCCATTTTGGTAAGTATCTGAAAATTTTGAATCTGATCATGTCTTTGAAGGAGTATGCTTCGATTGTGCCCATGTATCTGTATTGTAAAACTGATTATTTTGATGAGACCACTGTTTGAACTAGACAGCTTTATTTTACAGTTAGATCCTTTTGAATAAATGTCGTTTTCCTTTCCGGTATAATCGTTAGATCCTTTTTCTATGAAATGTAATTCCTATTGAATAAAAATACAAATGTATTACTTATTTCCAATCCACAAAGTTTCCCAATATTTGCCGTTGCAATTGTTCATAGTTGATCAGAACCAATTGCTCTACCCATTGAAACCTGGAGTAGAAAATATCTAGCTCAATTCGTTGCTCTATCATTCCTTAATCATTATCCAAACAAACGAATAAACAAACAAAACAAATCAAAACAGAACAGAACAAAACAAGGAATACAAAACCAGGAGGTGAGTCCTTTTTCTTATATAAATAAGCCGCCATGTTACTTATATAATATTTTGTGTGAATACATACATAAGCGAAACACACTTTAATATGCAGTGCGGATAGAATGTTTTTCTTCCCACACAAAAGGTTTAGTATTGTCCCTAAGGACTCTAGATGTGGATAATTAACATATTATTGGTTGAACAAATACACAAGTGAAGCATGGTTCCAACCTGTAGTGTGGATAGAACAATTTGCTAGAATGTTTTGCAATCGAGATAAGTAATGAAGATAGGTTTACAGTAGCCGAAGGTAAGCGCATATTACGTACGATAAATGTCAGAGTACAATCCGTGGATGTACCATCACACAGGGCTTCATGACATTTTCTGCCACAAAACAAAACTGATATTGAAACACTGTCAGATGTAGATACCCGCTGAACCATATCAACGTAAGCTAAAATACTGATTTTCTCACATTCAAATATGTGGTCCACCACTTTTTCAAAAATAAGCGAAAGCAGTTTTATTTTTGAACAAAGAACATGAACCAGAAACAAAAAGGGGGTTTTAAAGATTTATCTCAAATAACTATTTTTGCTATTTCATCTACGGTGAAAATAACAATATTTGGGAACACCGGAGCAACACTTAAATATGGAAATGTTTGTATCCTATCTACAACAATTATAAAAGATTAGTATATAGATAGGTGTGAATTATGGAGATTTATCCGTGAAATAAATTCCGGTATTTCACATGTGAAATGTCAGTTTTTTCCCGCCGGAACTACATTTGCAAAACTATAAGTGTGGTGGTTACGTCCCTTGTTGTGCAACGGTGAATACACATACGATTGTAAGCTGAAAAAATTCCGCGAAATGTCATTGATGACTTTGGCACATAACCAAGATGACGTCATTGACGTCATATGAAGACTTGCAGTTTGAAACGTAAAGATTAGACGCTATTTGGCTTCGTATACGCTTTAATTGTGATTTAATTTAACTAAAATAAGCTTTCAAGGTAAACATTTTAATTATTTTTGTACATTGTTGTAAATATGGAAAATAAGATTTCACATTTTCAAGATGGTAGATCCTTCCAACTGAACCCTGTCTTATCATTGCTCGTAGATTCGCACGCGTGCAGTCAAATATAGAAATAAAAATAATAATATATAAGAAGTTTTGAAAGTCTATATAATAAACAGTATAACTAAATCATATATTTTGAATATCAAAATAAGACCACTCGTGACCGAATACGCATTAACGATTAAACTCGTGGACGGAACATGTTCCGCCCACTCGTTTAATCCTTATGTGTACACTGCATGAAATATCTCCTTTTGAGGCAACCAAAAGGTATTGAAAATGTCATATTTTCATTACGTTTTGTTGCATTTTGGATACATTTTGAAAAAAAATCAAAAGGTCTAGAAGATCATCTTTTTGTTCACCTTTTGTTTCTTAAAAGGTAGTCGAAATAGCCTACTTTTGTTAACATCAAAAGGTGTATGAAATGCCAACTTTCATATGGTTAAAATATAATCAAAAGATGAACTTCCCAATTAACTTTTAGTAACAAAATATCAATCACAGTTCACCTTTTTTTCACCAAAATTTAAACCAAATGTCATCTGATTGAACCAAAAGATCAATCAAAGTTCACCTTTTTTTCACCAAAACATAAACCAAATGTCATCTGATTGAACCAAAAGGTCAATCAAAGTTCACCTTTTTTCACCAAAATATAAATCAAATGTCATCTGATTGAACCAAAAGGTCAATCAAAGTTCACCTTTCATAAACAAAATATAAACCAACTGTCATCTGATTGAACCAAAAGATCAACCAAAGAAAGACCACCAAAAAGGTGACCTTTACAAATTGAAATATTACAAAAAGTCATCAAAACCTGATTTTGTTCGGATTTTAAGACGCATTTACTATCTAAACATGTTTAAGATCTGAAAAGTGTTTAGATTTGAAACACATCTTATTCAAAAGTGCTTAGAAAGCAAACATGTTTATCTCACAAAGTGCTTATAATCTGAATGTGTTTACTAGGAAGTGTTTCGAATTTGAACGTGTATTACTAGAAAGTGTTTAGAATTAAAACATGATTAGCTCAAAAAGTGCTTAGAATGTAAACATGTTTCACTCAAAAGTGTTTTGAATTAAAACATGTTTACACCACTCGACAAATGAGGTTTTCATTGTTTACTGTAACAATGGATTTTGCTTAAGTTGCCTTCAGCTAAACCTTAGAAAAACACATATTTATTTGCTGTGTTCTTGTTCATAAGAATGCTCTGGGGAGCGTAAAGACTAAAACTATGCCCAAGGAGACATAGCAAAGACTTTGTTTCAGTTTATCTAACTGAAAATTTGTTAAAAACTGAATAAACAATATGCAAGAACAGATGCACTGGCTACTGGGCAGATGATACTAATAGTCCAGTAGAAGGGGCATTATTATATTAAATTAGCATTTATGACAAATAAATAGAAAGTTCATCTTTTCTTGTTTACAAAAAAGAGTGGACCACTCAAATAGAGAGCAATATTGTCTCGTGTCTATATTAATAACCATATCACTTGAGGAAATACAGATATATTTAAGAAAAGAAATGAAAATACAAGACACCAACATTTAATGATGTATTCAAATCATACAATGTATTGACAGACAACATACAAGTTGACCCACCATTTACATTACTCCGGGTAATTGAGAAACAAATCAAATGACAATATATGGCACAATTTTACTATATCTTATAATTTCCATTGCTGACCAAATATTCATATTAAGAACAAATTGGGACACAATTTTAGAATATTTGTTATTTCCTCTGCTCAACAAATATTCATTTTAAGAATTTACATTCAAAAACCTGTGTAGCAAGGTTTAAAAAGTATCGAAATGAGATTGTATGTTGATTTAAGCCTGTAAGAAAACTTTACGGTATTGATCAGTAGCTGTAAGTGGCAGCTTCACCAACAACGTTAATGTGCATGCTTTCATACACGATAATCCTGTTAAGGAAACTTTAAGGTATTGATCAGTAGACTGTAAGTGGCAGCTTCACCAACAGCGTTGATGTGCATGCTTTCTTACACATGATCATCCTGTCAAGAAAACTTTAAGGTATTGATCAGTAGACTGTAAGTGGCAGCTTCACCAACAGCGTTGATGTGCATGCTTTCTTACACATGGTCATCCTGTCAAGAAAACTTTAAGGTATTGATCAGTAGACTGTAAGTGGCAGCTTCACCAACAGCGTTAATGTGCATGCTTTCTTACACATGGTCATCCTGTTAGGAAAACTTTAAGGTAATGATCAGTATACTGTAAGTGGCAACTTCACCAACAGCGTTGATGTGTATGCTTTCTTACACATGATCATCCTGTCAAGGAAACTTTAAGGTATTGATCAGTAGACTGTAAGTGGCAGCTTCACCAACAGCGTTAATGTGCATGCTTTCTTACACATGATAATCCTGTTAGGAAAACTTTAAGGTATTGATCAGTATACTGTAAGTGGCAGCTTCATCAAAAGCTTTCATGTGCATGCCTTCTTACATCTGATCATATTGAACATGGACTCTTTAGACAGTGTGCGACATCTAACCTCAAAATATGTGGGTAATCCTTCTCTTCAGTTTTCATCTTTTTTAACAGAATTAAAAAAATGAATCCAAATCTAGATTTACAGATTATTTAACTTGCCTAACTGCTACAGTTGATACCAGTCCATTTCTTAACACCTTACACCAGTTTAAAACAAGTGAAAATATAACTTACCACAATAAGTCAGCAATTAATCATCAATTATTTACAATATACACATTCATAATAAAAAAAAAATATTGATTCAATTATAATCAAAGATATTTGCAAATAAAAAAGGTCTTGTTTTCATATTAAAATGCAATAATTCTGAATTGTAACAGGCAAAATCAAATAATCTATCAACTACAGTAGTCATGAAAACACAACGTGAAAAGTTGATCTTTAAATGAGGTTACGGTCAGATCATATCTAGCAATGCAATGTATACATCGTACTCTCACAGAAATTGATAAACTGACCGTTTCACACAATTATTTCAATTAGTATATTTGCAAACATAATGTCCTTCATGATACATCTGCAGACCAATTATGCTGGGTCTAGATAAGACAATATCTTAGAAATTGACACTATAAAAATTAGATGCAGAGCTAAAAAAATCATTGATATTTGAAAACGAGATCAACAGTTGGCATACATAGGGCATAAAATTCACAGCACAAGGGATTTACTGGCAAATATAAATTGTCTTTGTTTTCAAAGTTTTGCCAAAAACATCCCATAACTAAAACTGAATGTCAACACAAGTCACATCAAATCTAATGCATAAAAATGCTTACTACAATAATGGGTACTATTACAAATGTAGATACCTGCAACTACTCTACATATATGTGTATATAGTAATTTTATTGAACACAATCCTTTCTGAAACAAATTGCCAAAAAAGTAGTTATATTAACATACTTTAAATATGCAACATGAATGTTGTTTTTTAATTATCAACAGTTTGATGGACCACAGCTATATAATAAATGAGTTTGCACTTGTTTTGCTATGTCTCACAACTCGAATGTACTTGGTTAATGAGCTACAAACCACTTCCAACTCTAAATTTAGAATATAACAAACGTCAGGTCTGGACCTGCGTCACCAACATATTGACTCAAATCTACTCAAACTAAGAGGTGCATTTCTTAATTGTGTCTTTTCCTGCCTCTTAAGTCTATTTTCAGGCCATCTCTCACAATGTATATTGAACTGATGGTTTTGTCCGCATTCTTTAATACAACAAGTCTTGGTGGTGACTTCTTTTTAGATTCCAGGTTGGCAAATTTTACCTAAAAAGAGAGGTTACCATAATGAAATTTTACAAGCAAGAAAGATAAAATTGTTTTAAAGCTAATATGTTGTATATTATATAATGACAGACTGTTGTAATGGGTAGAGAGAAACAATAAATAGTGCTAATCAAACAATGGCAACATATCAACAAGGGAAATTAGAGCAAGTGACTATTTTTTACCCCTTTTCTGAAGGGGTTAGCTCTTCTATTTTCAATAGGAACCTTTATATTGGGATGTGTAGAACTCAATTTGAGAAAATAAAAAGGTGTTCATGCCAATCATGGGACATGGAACTTCTTAACATGGTGTAATCAATAACATTTGTTAAACTTCTAATACTTACATCAACATCAGTAATGAAGTCAATTTCATTTTTGTTTGTTCGGAAACTTGATTTTCTGTTCCACTTTTCTCATTATTTTCAGAACTTCCAGATTATCATCATTACTTTCATCATCACTGTCCTGCAAAAGTACCAACACAAATTGTAA
>MJUT01009436.1:55634-78620 GCA_002080005.1 Gigantidas platifrons | reverse complement strand
TTTTACATACAAATTATTTTTCATTTTCCTAAAAAGAATAATTTTATGTTGGGAACACCACGGACTGAAAGGTATGAGGGGGTGCTACATAGCTAGAAATATTTTTGTTCATGGTGGCTTTCCCGACTACATATTATGTGAATATGTCATTGTAATGTAGGAAAAACTAATAGGATAAAGCAAAAGGGTAACGAAAATATTTGATGTCACCAAAATATGAACACGTCAAAGTGCGTGTATTTTGATAATGACCCATCTATTATGCGACATAATTGTACTTACTGTATCATGGCTGGTAGATAAAAATATCTGCTATCACTTGCTAAATGTAAACAAGACAACGTAATTGTGTGAGGCTTAGTACTGGTTAGCTTTGTCACCACGGCAATAAAATGAAAAAAGAACCACACTGTCGGAACAATATCACAATACATGATAAATCGGAGAAACAGAGACAACATCGATACACAAAACACATGACCGCTCGCTTTCCTGTCCTGGTTCAGGCCTTTCAATAAAAAGTGGCGGGTCTACTAGTTTGATCGGTCTAAGCCATGCGGTCATGTAAGTATGTTCTTCATGACAGTAAAATGTCAACTCTCACATATGATTGCTTCATCATCAAAATTAACTTGTTCTCGCCATGATATAGCTGAAAAATTGCTGAGTTGGTGTTAAACACTCACTCACTCACTCACTCACTCACTCGCATATGCCTGGGTGAGCAGAGTTGAACGCTCTAAGAGGATCGTTTAACATAATAGGAAAACAATAGTAAACTTGGAACAAAAATATTGCTAATATAAGCTTTCGTCATCTGTATATGCAAGTGACAGAATACTTTCCAACAAGATGTTGATATCTTCCGAATAAAGGGCTGCACAGAGCTATGCATGATATGGCCGCAGCATGTTGACAAGGGAAAGTTGAACAAGTGTATATTAAAAGCAAGCGTGGGCACATTATATTGTTTGACACGGTAAATTGCTGGACACAGTAATATGCTGGACCCATTGTATTTTGGACATTGTCTTATTTTGCTATTTCAAATGTTAATTTATATGTTTCAAAGATGCGAAATTCCCATAAACGTTTATAATGATTATTCTGGTTCAGAATGTTTTCCTTTCAATCTAATCAAAATTAGATCTCCGCATTATACCATTTGCCAATTCCCGACTTGATTCTAAAATTATACACTTTTAACATTTTATTATTTGAGTTATTTCCCTTACAGAGGACAAAATGGTTCTCGTTCATTGCAAGAGCAACAGAAAGGATTAAGAATTTGAGTATAATTTTCTGAAAATTTATAGATAATTGAACCTTGTAAAATAATAGAAGTTAACTTTATAGCAAATAAAAAATTCCGAAATCGTTACAACATTTAAATTGTATACAGAGTATGAGAAAAATATATGTCATTTTGGTTGAATATTGCATGGAATTGACACTTTTGTCCGACTTAAAGGGAAACAACTACTACAAACATGTGGAAAAGGCGTATGATTTTAGAATCAAGTCGGGAATTGCCAAATGGTATATTGCTCCCTAATTTTTATCGGTAGTTTACTGTAACCGCGTGGGAGATCTAAAAACGCTCCTTTAGGGATCACGTCAGGGGTCAACATGAATACATTCGGTGTCTATCGGGTGCGTTCCAAATCACATATGCTTATCTTGTCTGCTGAATTTTGTAGAAGAGTCGTTGATTGGTCAATTTATACTACATTCATGTTGACTCCTGACGTGAACCGTAAAGCTGCGGTTTTAAATCTCCCACTCGGCGAGTAAAAAAAGTATAACATTAAATAACTACAACGCCATTTGTAAAAAGTACCCGGGGCAGTAATGCATTAAAGTAGTTAAACCAATTATACATAATATGCTCCAAATGTTAACTATGAAAATATAAGCAAATTAACATAAAAAGGGGGAAGTCAACGTACTACAATATGAATTACCCCTCCCAAAAAAAAAACAAACAAACACCCCCCCCCCAAGAAAAAAAAACAAGCTTACCGTGGTATTTTTAACAATACTTCATGAAAATTAATAATACCAAGTAATATATATATATATATATCAAACCAACAAACAATAACTTAAACAACACTATGCCGTGCAATAGATATCTATTTGTGCCGATTTTTTTTCATGTTTGTACAAGGTTAATATGAACTTTTTCACTCTGGTAGCGGTCGTTTAGAATAATATGCGTAACTCTAGTATCAAATTTGACCATACACAATTTTGTAAACACTTGTATCCTTACCGAACAATTAGAACCGTTAGAACCGTTACGGTCATTAAAATATATGCATTGATGTCAATTGAAAATTTACGAAGGACATATTTTAAAAAGAATAAATAGAATTCTGAACATATAAGATGTATGTTTAATCTTTTTGTAAACTATGGCAATACATTTACTGTAAACGTGTTGAAAATGCTGATGCCACCACCCCCAAATTATCATGAACGAATATGATATATAAGATAACCCTATCTATTGCATATGTACAAAGCTTACAAATAAATAGTGCTTTTACAAAAGTTAATAATGTTCATTAACAAGTTCAGCTTAATATTAACACGACGGGTGCCACTAGTGGAGCAGGAACTGCTCACCCTTCCGGAGTACATGATTTCACCCCTAGATTTATGTGAGGTTCGTGTTACTCGATCTTTAGTTTGATGTGTATGTTTGGTGCCTTTGTTCCTCTTCTTTTGTCCTTCCATTTACGGGTTCTGATTAGAACGTTGGTATCGTCAAACTCTTCTTAGGTTACTGTAATTCCATTTACTTCACTTTTATAAATGTATTAAAATATATCGCTGTCTTATTAGTTTTGACGTAATATAATGACCAGTGAATCATAAATTGAGACTTAAATTAAAACAAAAAACAGAACGGGCACTTATGATGTGGTTGCTCCGATCGCCATATTTAAAAGATGTATTCCTACATAACAAGTGGGGGTATACGTCCAAAATTATTGCCTAGTAAAGTGTATTTTTTAGCATTATATAATTTTCGCTATTAAAATGGGCCTGTCGATCTATTGCACTTCCAATGAACTATTGCACTGTGCAATATTCTGCACGTGGAGTCTATAGCACCGACCCGAGTTGACCTTTGAACACGATTTCTGATTGGCTTTCAGTTTTGCCAATTAGTCAATCAAATAATTCGTTGTTTAATCGACTCGGAATTGGTCGTCTGCGGCATAAACAACAATTGCTGCACATGAAGCGGACAGGTCTCCGTCAATAAGTGATACCGAAAAGTGTCAGGATACTATATTTATTGAAGGCCAAGTAGATGTATGCAGTATAAATATAAATACTTAGGACTTGAATTTGTTTTGCTGACATTAAGAACAACACTTTCTTGGTAAGGTATTAGGTAATAAATCTGTTATTTAATGGTTTCAGGTGCAATAGACTGGAACATTTGTCCTTTGGTCATTCCCAGGACTTCAGGGCAAATATTGCAGTCTATTGCACCCGCAGCCATTAAATAACTGAATACTAGTTGGATGCACTTGTATTGACTGGCTTCATTTAATTACTCCTTTTATCTGGAGTCGTCTATTCGAACGCTACCTCTATTTACCTGTAAAATTGTGACCTTCGGCCAGTCTACAAGGGTTCATTCATCTCACTGGAGTGTTCATATACATGTATATGTCACCAAAATACACGTAAATAACCAAAGATAAACACTTATCTATTTGCAAAATAAAATTGTTTTGGTTAATATAATCGCATTTCTGGTTTGTTTTTAAAACTGCTATGAATCTCAATATATGATCAAACTCTACAATAGCCTCGTATAATGACTCACTTATCATATTATTCAACAACAATTGTTAATACTTAGACTATATCTTAATTGTAATTAAAATAATCATAATTTATCTTTAATTTATAAAACAGGAACTTACGTTGAATAAGACTAATATTACAAACGACTCGTGTCAATTTTTGGACTTAGACATATCCCTTTCTCAGAGACGCGTGTTTCTGTCCTTATACTAAATTGTCTTTCTTTTTTTATGGATGATGACGTTCCTTTGAAACAACAAGGATACCATTTTAATAAATTACTGAAAACTTTAACTAAATTTTATTAGTTGGATTTATAACTTCCTATGCAATGCGTTCCTACCACACTAACATTGTGAGTTTGAATCCCATCCATTGCGAGGTGTTCAAAATACAACATTATGTGATAAAGTTTGTCAGGGTCTTTCGGCGGATCGATATTTTTCTCCGGGTACTAGGGTTTCCTCCACCAACAAAACTGACCGCCACCATATGACTGACATATTGTTGAAAGTGGCGTTAAATACCATACCTCCCCCTAATGGTAAATTTCGACCGAGTATTCGATTACAAACCAGTTATCACAAGTTATCATCAGTACCTATCACCACTAAAGTTGTGAGTTCGAACCCATTTCATGCGGGGCATAATTTATACAAAATTATGTGATAAAGTTTGTTAGTGTTTAGCGACAAGTCGGTATTTACCTCCAGGTACTCCACTTTCCTCCATCAATAAAATAACTGCCACGATATGACTGAAATATTGTTGAAAGTGGCGTTAAACGCCATAAATCATAAACCATAAAAATAAAAAAACATGGTTTTTGAATGTTGATTTATATTACTTACTAATTGATATCATAAGCACCTTAGTGACCTACTAATAAAAGCGATCTTAATATACATTTTGTATCTATCATTTAGTGGAGAGACATTCAGTTTTATGAAAGTGCAAAAATAAAGAAATTATGAACCCGCAAACAAGAACAGGATATGTTAGTATGAAACAAGGAAGAATAAATTTCCTTAAAAAGATCGAGTGGTGTCCCTTTTCATAGTATGAAGCATACTATTAGTATCTTGTAACGACTATTAAAACAGTAACAATGTTTTATTTTCTTCTTCCCTGTTTATACTTGTACGACTTTTTATTATTGGTGTGTCAACCAAAACAAATATGGACATCTGTTGGGTAACATATCTTTACTTTTTTCAGTATTCAATATCAGTCCAGTAAGTGCCGATCACCGGAAACGTTATGAGTTCAAAACAAAATTCTGATTACCTCTTTGGTATCTTACAGATTCTGATTACCTCTTTGGTATCTTCTGATTACCTCTTTGGTATCTTCAAACTCCTCGCACGATTCACTGTTAATTATTATATACTTATTGACTGGGTATGAGGGAATAGCAAGTTAGTTGTCCCCGAGACACTGACTATTGACCGAGGCGAAGCCGAGGTCAATAGTCAGGGTCGAGGGGACAACAAACTTGTTATTTCCGAATACACAGTCTACGAGTGTTTTATTATACCGAAAAACATTAAACTCATAGTTGAATTATCACCTCAAAATGATAAAGACCAATAAAATCACGCATCTTTTGCCAGTATTTTGCATTATCAATCTGAATACGGTCTGATGGACATTTTTATGCTTTTTCCCCAGTCATTCATAAGAGTTTGATTATTTTGAGAAAGTAGACTTCAACATAAATTTACATGGTGACTACAACAGTCTTATGCAAATTTTTGTTTGTTTTTTTAATTTTTAAAAATTTTGAACTTTAAAAAAAAAAAATTTTTAGAATTTTGAAATGTTTTTGAAAATTTTTGAAAATTTTATGCAATTTTATGAAAAGTAAAAAAAAAATTTTTTTTTGGAATTTTGAAATTTTTTGAAAATATCAGAGTTTTCGTTAAAAGACGATGAAGTCCGAGTGTTCCGAATAAATACAAAACTTTTATCCAATCCGGTCTCGGAACTAAAAATCCGGGAAAACGATTCACATTGCCGGTCCATAGTCTTAAAAACTATGGACTGCTCAATAGTCAAACAATTGGGAAAGGAGAAAAATAGCAATTGTAATATAGAAAAGTTTGTAGTGATGTTCATATACAGAGGTACAATAAATATAGTATAACTAATCGTAGATTTTGAATATCAAAATAAGACCACGAGTGACCGAAGTACGCATAAGGATTAAACGAGTGGGCGGAACTTGTTCCGTCCACGAGTTTAATCGTTAATGCGTATTCGGTCACGAGTGGTCTTATTTTGATATTCAAAATGTATGATTTAGTTATACTGTTTATTATATAGACTTTCAAAATTTCTTATATATTATTTTTTTTATTTGTATATTTGATTGCACGCGTGTGAATCTACGAGCAATGATACTACAGGGTTCAGTTGGAAGGATCTGCCATCTTGAAAATGTGAAATCCTATTTTTCATATTTACAACAATGTACAAAAATAATTAAAATGCTTACCTTGAAAGCTTATTTTAGTTAAATTAAATCACAATTGAAGCGTATACGAAGTCAAATAGCGTCTAATCTTTACGTTTCAAACTGCAAGTCTTCATATGACGTCAATGACGTCATCTTGGTTATGTGCCAAAGTCATGTAAGGGAAATAACTTGAGAGTCTAAATGTTGGTCACTCTGGGGGTGCAAAAGCAAGGGGGAATATCGATCGGGGGCTCGCATATAGGATCAAGGTGTAAGAGAAATCTGAAGTAATGGGTTTTGTGGAGGCATCATCAGTCTCTTGTGAGCCCTAAATTGGCCTTTGGATTTATGCGTAGACCCCGGTCGGCCCCTTGTTTTGCAGGTGTTTTGTCATGGTCCTACCCTGCCGGGCGATACCCAATGAGAAGGCCCGGGGGGCCCGCGGATTTATCCTTGCAGCCCAGAAGACAGATTGTTTGGGGATATGCTTGGTCATATCCATACCACATCCCTTGCCCGGTCTTGGGGGAAGGATGGGGGAACCCGGGTCTTGGGGGATTTCCCATGTTGGGTGGGCCCCGGGGCTTTTGGAATAAAATGGGGAAGAGTGTAGGGGCTCGTGGAGTGATGTGGGCTGAATAGTAATATATACCCATGATGCACCAGTACAACACGAACAGCCATTGAACAGAGATCTAGCAGACGTAAACAGTAAATAGCTAACAGTAGCCTCTGTAGCGGATACGAACAGATTGGTAAGTAGTGCCAATTTGCTACAGTCATCAATAACATTTCGCGGAATTTTTTCAGCTTACAATCGTATGTGTATTCACCGTTGCACAACAAGGGACGTAACCACCACACTTATAGTTTTGCAAAAGTAGTTCCGGCGTGAAAAAACTGATATTTCACATGTGAAATACCGGAATTTATTTCACGGATAAATCCCCATAATTCACACCTATCTATATAATAAAATATATTATTACGTCTAAGCTAAGAAGACAGTGATATATTTTAATAGATTGTAAAAAGACTTCGAACCTCGTTCATGGTGAGGAGTACTCGATACAACATTATGTGATAAAGTTTGTCAGTAACTTACGATAATGTCGGTGGTTTTCATCGGGTACTGCGATTTCCTCCACCAATAAAACTCACCGCCACGATATAGCTGAAATATTGGTGAAACTGGCGTTAGAAACCATAAGCCAATCATACGATGTAATAAATCGGCATATATGGTGTAATGGTTAGCGTGTTCGGCTCGAATGCCGAAGGTCCTAAGTTCGACCTCGTTCGGGTCAAACCAACGACTATAAAATATGTATTTGCTGCTGCTTCGCTAAGCACGCATAGTTAAGGAGTACGACTGGTTGGCTCAGAATCAGGATAATGTGTTCTAGTGGGATGACATGTTTACCCGCGGTCTGTTGTTTCAGAGTGAGTGAGTGATTGTTGTTTGTCGCCAATTTCAGCATTTTTTCAGCTATAACATAGGGAAATCAAGTTGCATTTCTATGTATAATTAGACGAACACACCTAGTCGGATTTTTATAGTCCTAGCTCACTGAAACAACACTCCGCAGGTAGACATTTCGCAGTGATGACCATATTCCAATAAATATTTAACCTTGCATTGTTGACTTTCTAATACCTGCAAAAAGCAACAACACATGAAAGGATTGACACGAACTTCATTTAAGGAAGACAAAACTTCAAAGTCAAGATGGTAATTGAAAACAAAGAACAATACGGATATAATTCAACATACATTCAACAAAAGCACATACATACAATAAACCAATTAAATCGTAGACTACAATAATTTGGGGTCGTCGTGATCGTATGACATTTGGATTTACAACTACCTGTGAAATCGGTGCATATCACTACTAAAGTTTTGAGTTCGAACCCCGTTCATGGCGAGGTGTACTCGATAGAACATTATGTGATAAAGTTTGTCAGTGATTTGCGGCAAGTCGGTGGTTTTCTCAGTTTCTTCCACCAATTAAAATGACCCACACGATATAACTAAAATATTGTTGAAAATGGCGTTAAACACCATAAACCCTGACCTTCAACACCATAAACCCTGACCTTCAACACCATAAACCCTGACCTTAAACACCATAAACCGTGACCTTAAACACCATAAACCATGACCTTCAACACCATAAACCCTGACCTTCAACACCATAAACCCTGACCTTCAACACCATAAACCCTGACCTTAAACACCATAAACCCTGACCTTCAACACCATAAACCCTGACCTTAAACACCATAAACCCTGACCTTAAACACCATAAACCCTGACCTTAAACACCATAAACCCTGACCTTCAACACCATAAACCCTGACCTTCTACATACAGTCAATAAAAACACATACAACAATAGATCAATTAAGTCTTGGAATACATTAAAATGGACGTCATAAACAGATGTTTGAAATCACATTCATATATGGCAAGCAGAAAGAAAACAATGGACCATAAGTAAGGCTACATTTGGTATCCAATCGAACTAAAATGTACGAACAACAGGATTGACTGTGAAACATAGCTTCGTGTTACTAGAACTTTGGTTTTATGTGTAATGTTTTGTAGATCTTTGTTTTTCCTGTTGTCCTTTTTCGTTTGGCCATTGTGTTGTCTGTTCGTCTTAAATATACGGATTCTGATTACCCCTTTGGTATTTTCAAACTCTTCTTATGCTTATTTCTAAAAACCACATAGTGACAATGAGATAAAAACAACACAAACGTCGATTCATCGCCTTTAGTTGATTACTTGAGCTTTAGATCAATTTTCACGTAATATATATATTATTAGGGGCGGTCGTGGTCGTGATCGTATGGTAGTTGAATTTATGACTACCAATACAATTAGTGCCTATCACCACTAACGTTGTGAGTTCGAATTCGAATCAGGCGAGGTTTACTCGATACAACATTATGTGATAAAATTTATCAGTGGCTTTCGACAGGTCGGTGGTTTATTCCGGATACTCCGGTTTCCTCCACCAATAAAACTGATCGCCACGATATAACTGAAATACTGTTGAAAGTGGCGTTAAACACCATAACATTAACCCTAATCATATTAAAGACGGCATAGTTACTATCAGATAAAAACAGCACAAACGTCGATTTATTAAATTGACCAGAACGTTCTTAAAAATCTGGTGGGGAACAACACTACTAAAACGTTGTCAGTCGGAGGTAATAGTTGATGATAAAGACAGCCATCTTGGATTTCTGTTTTCTCCAAAAATGTAGAACTCGGAAGGGGCTAAACAACGAAACATTATTGTTCTGCATGATTCTTTATATAATGGTTCTGTAGCTAAAACGGAGAATAATAATTCATGATAAACAAACTACTAAAAAGGTAGAGTGTGGCGATGGAAACAAAGTGATTGCAAAAACAAACAGTATACTGAAACGAATATCGAACATCACATCCATTGATATTTTCATTGTATAATAAATATAATTACACATATATTATGGTAGTTTTTTTCATTTTTCGTTTTATTGCTATTTCTAGCAAATTTGCATATCTTTCACTATGTTTTTTATGATTAAAATACTATGCTATTTACTAGAGCCTTTTTGTCCATTTTTCACCTTTTTGCCTGATTTTGGAAGATATTGTTTTACAATCTTATTTGAAGGCTCTTTTTGCACACGATTAAGTATTTTAGTAGCCTTATCTTTATCTCCTAATTTCAGATAAGTATAGCCTAGAAGGTTAAATGCCTTTGGATCTTGGCATTTTTCACACATTTGTTCAAATCCCTCAATTGCATTTTGGACATCTGAATATTTTTTCGCAATACTATAGCAGTCGACAAGCAAATAATACGCAAAGACAACAGATAACAGTTCTATACCACCATAAGTAGCTATCTCTTTCTGTAGATAGCTATCTAAAGTGAACGATTCCATTCTTCCATAATAGTTAATGGATTCCGGTTTGTCTTTTTCTAATGATATAACCTTCATTATATGCGGAATTGCATCCCCGTGGCGCTCGCACGTGCAGAGGTAATGGGCATAATCCACAAACAGTCCTGCGCCATGACCTTCGCCCTCGCGGTTTAGGGCTTCCTTAAATTGCACATCAGCTGCTCTAAGCAGTTCCACGCGTTTATCTTTGAATATATTTGCTGCGGCGTGGTGTAGACAGGCTAAGTGTTCATAAAGACCGGAACCGCCCTTACCCTCGACATATCGTAATATTAGAAATCTACAGAAGGATATCGGCTTCCATATATCCTCCGGTGGAAGATCATTGCTGAACTCAATATTTCGCTGATTCAAAAGATGCTGAATGTAGTCTCGCTGTTTCTGTGCTTCTTCCTTACCTAACACGGGTTCAACAAAATTGTCAATTACATCCTCAAAAACTGATGCACAATGATCGAATCCGTACTCGTGGTAAAATCCGTTACAAACAGCATTACTAGCACTTATGAAATACGCGATCGATTGGTAAACTTGGGTGACATCTTTGTACGATTTTGCGTCGACTAGAATTGGCGCAAATAACTTTCTTACGTTTATATTATATGGAAAAACATCTAAAATTGTGTACGTTTCTCCGAGCGTGAGAAGTTCTTCTACAGGTTTCCGTCTTATGTTGGTCAATCTTCTTTCAAGTTGTGATATTTGTAAATCTGTTAGATGGTCCACCAGATTGTTAGATTTTACAAAATAACTTGTCAGCTGTTTCTTTTTTATATCCTTGATTAAATGGTCTAAAAGGTACAGGACGCAGAAAGCTGGGTTTTTATGCCACATCCTTGTTTCTAAATTTTCACACGCGTGGAAGAAGATTGCTCTTATATGGGCCATTTTTAATACCCCTTCCGCCATTATAGACAAACAAAGCATATAAAATATCAGATAGCATTGCCTTTGTGTATCGCCAACTTCTTCTGCTATTAGTCGTTTCTCGGCAACGGCGAATGATATTTGCCATTCAATATCCGGGTTACTGCTCGTTTGATGTGAGACTGGTAACAAATGAACTGGACATTGAGTGACTTTGTCTATGGTTGCCGGAGAAGGCCACTGAAAGGTTCTCTCTCTAGTTTTCCATTCAGCTGCTATTAACGGCCAGCCTTTGTACTGAAACGCTAATTGATGGTCCACCTCATCTTGGTAGACATCTTCGATGAGTCCATCAGACGATTTTTTGTTATTCTTTTCCTTTTGAGCGCTGACTAAAACGCCAGTGATACCTACTGACGTGTGGGGTCGTCTGTGTAGATCAAATGATTCGTCTGGAATTCCAGAGAACACATCCATGAATTTGACGTCAAATCCATGACCTTTACTGAGTAGAGAGGTCAACATAGAATCTATAGCATCTTTATTTTTTGCTATTTTGCTACGAAATTGCTTCGCAGATTTCTTACTTCCAAGATATTTTATACCTTTATGTTCGATATGGAGGTCTGCGTATTTTTCATTGTTTCCGTTATCTAACACTTTAAGTCGACAGAAACCAGCGTGACAGCTATCCGTTGATATGACGTAATGTGCCTTGTCAGCGTCAATTGAATCGGGAAAAGCAGCGGTAACATCTTTCACATGAAGAAACGTAACATCGGCGTCTGGAATAAATTTCTTCTTTTCGAATGTATTTTTAGATTTTTGAATAACAAGGGGCGGTATGCGCATGCCTTCCGCGTAACTTCCAACTACTGTGGGTGTGGCAACTGGAATTTGTGTCTCGACATAACGTTTGGGTACAAAGCTGTGAATGACAAATGATATGTGAAGATGTGGTAGACCGGAAGTTTCGTCACGGCTACTGATAAAATCACTCGCTACTTTGCAGTCTTTCCTGCCAACCTGCAACAAAAAGTAGAACATAAATTAATACGTTCTAGAGATCAGTGTGCCATTTCAATGAGCACCTTAAAAATACAAAGTAAAGTTGTATTTGAATGTACAAAAAAAAAACGAATGTTAATGCATGCTAGTTTTCTTAAGGACACTGTGAATACACCGATTTTCAATACAAAATATAGTTTTATCTCTCTGTATCTAGACGTGGTATTCACACTATGGATTTTTATACTGCAATTTGTAACTTCACAGGATTGATAAAGGGTGTCGTATAAACTTTTGCTTTATACGGTCAATGACCGTATAAAGTCTCCTGGTACCTTTGACTTCAACTTACAAGCTACACAAGCAAAACAGTCTGGGTCCCTGAAATCACTGTTGCTGTGTAACAATGTAATTTTGCCTGTGACGTTATAATGCAAGCTTGATTGGCGCCATAATTTCCTCTGCAGATTTCATCGTTTGAAAATACGTATTTTCTGCTTTATTTAGATAATTTCTTAAATATTTGAATTGCAGTATAAAAACAACATACATTCCTTGTCGGCAAATATAAAGTTTATTTGTACTCGCTACAAAACAGGCGAGAAATGCTCGCTAAACCTCGCATTTCTACCTGTTTCTAAAGCTCGTACAAATAAACTTTATATTTGCCGACAAGGAACGTATATTGTCTAAATCCATAATCAAGACTGCATCTCAAGAGAAGAGTAAAAAGTGAAACATGTAAACGAAGACACCAACAGTTTATAGGGGTTTAGGTGGTCCATTTGTTGGTCGTTGATTGATTTTATTTTGATTTGATTGTTGGTGTTTTAACGCCACTTTCAGCAATATTTCAGCTATGTCATGGTGTAGGTAGCCGAAGTACCCGGAGAGAACCACCGACCCTGGGCAAGCAACTGGTAAACTTTATCACTTGCGACTGCGAGTCGAGTGCACACTTTTTTGTAATTTACAAAGCTGGGCGCGAACCCACGCCGTATTGGTGATAGGCTTATATAAGCTGTTATATCCAACTACCTAACTCAATGAGCCACCTGGGCCCCCTATTGTTGGTCGTTGATGTCTAACCACATGCATTACACTACTGTCGGACTTGCATCCTAATTCCCCCTAACGTATTAATGTGTTCAGTCTAAACCTACATGTGCATATGTATGGGTATCACATGTCAGTTCGTTACCGGTATTGTAACTAGATTGACACGGCGGGTGCCGCTAGTGGAGCAGGAACTGCTTACCCTTCCGGAGCACTTGAGTTCACCACTGGTTTTTAGTGAGGTTCGCAGTACTCGATCTTTAGTTTTATATGTATGTTTTGTAGATCGTTGTTTGTCCTTTTGTACTTTTTCTTTTGGCCTTTGTGGTCTTCGATATACGGATTCTGATTGCCCCTTTGGTATCTTCAAACAGTCGGAGTTTTCCTCTCCATTTAAGTCTGAGGGTCACGGTATAACTGAAAAATTGATTAAAGTGGAAAACAATACTTTAAATCACAAATGGTTTCGTAATGAGGGAGCATCGGCATCATCCGAGGTTTGCCGAGTGATAGATTGACGTATTCCGCTATAGAAATGGCCACAAAAAAGAAGTTTTGTCACGATACAATAATAACCCTAACCATGCAAACCCTATCCCTATCCCTAACCCTAACCCTAACCCTAACCCTCTCCCTAACCCTAATAAAACAACAATCAACATATAAGGTACTAGAATCACTGATGATTGAGAAAAGGGACGTTTATATGGTTTGGAGATCAAGATCTGTAAACATATAAACACTTTCGTATCTCTCTAATTTTAGCAGAAAGTTTTCCAAATATGGAAGGGGCCCGGGTGGCTCAATGAGTTAGGTCGCTAGATATAACAACTCATACAAGCCTACAATTAATACGGCGTGGGTTCCCGCCCGGCTTTGTAAATTACAAAAAGGGTGCACCTGACTCGTGATAAAGTTTACCAGTTGCTTGCCCATGGTCGGTGATTCTCTCCGGGTACTCCGGCTTCCCCCACCACTAAAACTGGTCGCCATGATATAGCTGAAATATTGTTGAAAGTTACGTTAAAACACCAAAAATCAATCAAAATCAATCAACCAAATATGGTTATCAATATTTATTTCGGTCAATATCTGTGAAGGGCATTTCTAATTAGTAACATTAATTAATAATAACGCGATTTTCAACCAATTTGCGTCTTTAAACTTTATTTTTATATCTTTTTGATGTCTATGTTATCGTTTCACTACAAAAAGATTTGATTTTGATTTGATTTTTGGTGTTTAACGCCACCTTCAACAATATTTCAGCTATATCATGGCGACCAGTTTTTGTTGTGGAGGAAGCCGGAGTACCCGGAGAGAACCACCGACCATGGGCAAGCAACTGGTAAACGTTATCACTTGCGGTTGTGAGTCGAGTGCACCTTTTTGGTAATTTACAAAGCCGGGCGCGAACCCACGCCGTATTGGTGATAGGCTTGTATGAGTTGTTAGATCCAGCGACCTAAGTCATTGAGCCACACGGGCCCCTCACTGCAAAAAGAAAAACAACAGACAAATAATAAGTCAAATAGAAGACACTACCCCTTTAAAAGTAAATTACCCACTTGGTGATAAACAACAATCAATCACTCACTCTTTGGGCCTAATATATCACATTTATTAAAAGTCCCAAGAAATTCGAATGATACACAGTGTCATTGAAATCGAAAGTTGGACAAAGTACGGTCCCATCTTCAAATTGTATTTAGTCATATAAAGAAGGGGAAAACCATTGGTTACACAAATCTATTGACAAAAAAAAAGTCATGCCGGTTAAACAAATATAACGTTGTACATATAGTATCTGTGTGTTTTCCTTTGATGCGTGTTGTACTGTCATAAAGGCAGATTTAATTCCCAATTCTCATTTCACGCACCATTGAACACATACTTCAATTAAACATTTTCCAATTCATTCAACCAGTCATTTAATTATATAAATGGCGTTTTCTTGCACCACAGTCTCAATGCAAATATATCACATATAATCTTAAACGCCCCTTTGTAAAATATCAATAATTTCAGGTAGTAAAAATAACTGGTAAAATAAATACCTTTGTGTAGTTTATGTACATATTTTGTAGATTATCTTGAATGACATTTTATCACACATGATAGCTTTAAAAGCAGCTTTTATAAATGACTTTCAACATTTCGTTAAAAGGGTTAAATTAAATCTGATTTTTATGATATCTTTGAAGGAATCAAAGTAATATAACCATTTGTACTTGCATCCGCTTTGAGCGAAGTCGAGCGATAGTCGCCCAACTTCAAATATTTTAATAATTCATTATGGCATCATTTTAATAATCATATTGTTAGATTATTCCTATTTTATTTATGCCCAGTCATAAATCATTCAAAATGGCGTGTTGTTGTCCACTTACGAGACTATCTCTAAATGTCGCACATCATGGTGATGCGACGCATTTTTAAACGTATTTTGTTTTGATCAGCACAGAATTATGAACTTTATTCGGGAGCTTTGTTATGATTGCGGATTCTCTTACTAGTTGCTTCATATCTAATTCAAGTTCCTGTTTATATAATTCAAGTTCCTGTTTATATAATTCAAGTTCCTGTTTATATAATTCAAGTTCCTGTTTATCTAATTCAAGTTCCTGTTTATCTAATTCAAGTTCCTGTTTATATAATTCAAGTTCCTGTTTATATAATTCAAGTTCCTGTTTATATAATTCAAGTTCCTGCTTATATAATTCAAGTTCCTGTTTATATAATTCAAGTTCCTGTTTATTCTGTGGTTTCCGACTATAATCGTGTCTTTGGTATCGCTAAATACCTGCGAAAAGTGATAAACATCAATTCACCTACTGGAAGATTTGTGCGTGTAATTATCGCCTTTGAACGATTGATTATTTGTACATTATGTAGAATTTATTTGACATCACTTTTGTTGGTAATATTGGTAATCTTCAAACAGCAGGAAGTAAAATTAGGGCTAGGATTAAGGTTAGGGTTTTTAACGCCACTTTCAACAATATTTCAGTTATATCATGGCGGTCAGTTATATCATGGCGGTCAGTTATATCGTGGAGGTCAGTTATATCGTGGAGGTCAGTTATATCGCGGAGGTCAGTTATATCATGGCGGTCAGTTATATCGTGGAGGTCAGTTATATCATGGCGGTCAGTAATATCATGGCGGTCAGTTATATCGTGGAGGTCAGTTATATCGTGGAGGTCAGTTATATCGTGGAGGTCAGTTATATCATGGCGGTCAGTTATATCGTGGAGGTCAGTTATATCATGGCGGTCAGTTATATCATGGCGGTCAGTTATATCATGGCGGTCAGTTTTATTGGTGGAGGATACTGGAGAACCTGGAAAAAAATACCGACCTGCTACATGTCACTGACAAACTTTATCACATAATGTTGTATCGAGTGCACTTCCCCATTAGCGGGATTCGAACTCACAACGTCAGTGGTGATATGCACTGATTCGGATTTATGTAATAATAATGGTAGTTGGGCGATTCCATGTTAGGAAGGGGGATTACAAACCGATCTTTTACTGTTCACAATTCGTCATGCTCATTAGTATGTTTTGTTTTCATTCTTTAATTTGATAACATATCTATTCTAATTCAAGAAGTTTATCGTCAAATGCTCATTAGAGTATATTGTATTCAAGATGTTATTAGTACACTCAGACACATGCGAATTGTGCAACATGAGGTCATATTACATGTACAAATATAAAGAAAAACATGACAAAATGAACATGGGATTACCATTTGAACAATACAGAAAATTAATAATACTATACATGTATATGTATAGGTACACAAACGATTAAAGACAAAATAATTTCTATGGGAACAAAAAATAAAATCCACAAATTAACTTATAAATAAGGATATATTTTTAAGAAGTGGTACCATACAGAGTGAAAGTAATACTATTTTCTTATAAATGGTAATATTTTGGGATAAATTTTTATCTTAAATCAGCGATTAATTCATAATAATAATAATAATAATAAACAAGTAATGAAACTCATCTCCAATATTCTTTCTACAAAAAGCACATATTCTGTCATTCCTATCAATATTTTCCCATCTTCCTGTTTCTATGGGGAATTTCATATTGGAACATATAAATTTTGATAAATTAATACTATTTTTCTAACTTTGATAAGTATTTCTCACATCCAAATTCAAATTTGAAGATCGAGTAAAAGTCACCACACGATGAGTTTTGTTATGATTCTGTTAATCTGACGTCATACTTATCGTCCTTCAGAAAGTCTGATAAATCCACTTGCAGAGAAGGTTTGGGTTTTGGTATTTAACGCCACTTTCAACAACATTTCCGTTATACCATGGCGGTCAGTTTTATTGGTGGAGGAAACGGGAATACTCGGTGAAAACATGCCGCAAGTCACTGACCAATCACTTGCAGAAGGGATATAATAATTTCAATATTCTTCTTTGGTAGCTTGATCTGCCTTATACACAAAAGTAGGGATGGTCTTGGTCGTGATCATATGGTAGTTGGATTTACACCTACCTGTGTAATCAGCACCTATCACCACTAAAGTTGTGAGTTCGAACCCCGTTCATGGCGAGGTGTACAGCATTATATAATAAAGTTTGTCAGTGATTTGCGACAGGTGGGTGGTTTTCTCCGGTTTCTCCACCAATAAAACTGACCACCACGATATAATTGAAATAATGTTGAAAGTGGTGTTAAACACCATAAACCTAAACATAAACATAAAAGCTGTAATGTGAGGAGTAACATCGGTATGATAATCTGTAATGTGAGGAGTAACATCGGTATGATAAGCTTGACATGACAACTTACTTAGTTACTATCATTGATTTTATAAAAGCCTCTTCTTAATCTACCTGTTAAGAAATTTCGTTTGTAATATTTTCAGGTATTCATGTATATATTCCTGCTCATTGAGTTGAGTATAAAGGGGGTTGATTTTCACCTATATTGTAATCATTGCCGATTGTGCCCCCTCCCATATCTCCCCCCCCCCCACACACACACACACGCACACATAACAACCGCAATACACAATGCATAGGATCGTAAAAGTTATTCTTGTTTTTTTAAAAGGACTTAGATTTATTCTTAAATGAAGAGCATGGATACTTCCAGATTTTATATAACGTCCGGAAATGTTGTGTTTTAAACATTCAGCTAGAACCCCTCCATTTGGAAAGTAAAAATAGGACGGAAACTCGATTTCGATTTAATTTATTAAATTTACAAGAAATATTATTTAAAGTAGTCATTTCATTATTTTCATACGACCCCGAGACTTACCGCCATTTTTCAGTCAGTCGTCTGCTATTTCCGACCTCATGAACTTTACTCCTCTAGTTCCTTATGTATTTTTTCTAAACAATCGAATATCACGGATACATTTTTAATGCGACACGACATATCACAATCAGTAAAAGGCAATACACAACCCAACGTGCAATCATTCAAAACAGAAATCCATCAATAAGAAAATAATATCCACGCAACGGGGATTGATAAATATTTTCTTGTAGATCAATAGAATAATGGTATATTTGTTTGTTGTGTAGAAAGGGGAAAGATTAATTAAAATCTAGTCAGAATAATTCAATACACACACAGGTTTATCGGATTAAGTGCCCTCTCTTACACTTTATATGGCTATTTAAGTCGTGCAGAGTTGACATAAATTCCTAGTTAAGTACAGATTCAAATATTTAAGTCCTATTTGTTTGTCACATAGCATTATTCCCCCCACTTGTACCTCATTATAAATACAGGTGTACTGTATGGGTTTAATACGTAAAATAGCATATCGTGTATGTTCGACATGGAAGGAAAACTTTTCAAACTATTTTAATTTAAAAATTTAAATCGGTAGGTTACGTTTCAAGCTATTCATGTGTACAATATTAATTTAAAAATGATTAAATGTCCAACATGTAATATTATATCAACTGTTTATATACGAAAGCGTGTTTGTCTATGTTGTCAAGACCTCGAGCACCTTTGATGTTTTCATATTAAGTTTAATCTTATAATAAGTCTAGTGGCCGGGTAACCTTTATAATTTATTGGGCCGGGTGTCCAGCCGTCCACATTCATTCATTTAAAAAATCATACCCCCACCCCAATCCCCTTCCCCCGAAGTACATACTTTATTCGGGTATTTTCTACTGACCTAGTCCCATATTTTCTTATAAACAATTTAGTTTTGAGAACTGCGTCTACTGTTTCCTCGGATAGTCTTCTACACACCAGCGGTGCATACTAACAAATGATGAAAAGAAGGGGCGAAAGTATTTTATCTGGCGTATTTGAATTTAGTGACATTTTTTTCATGTTTTCTGAGGTGAAAAGTCTTTGGGACACTATACTTGTTGCTCATCCACAGTGACATGAAGTCCCAAATCCCAGACATTGTCTTGTCCTATTGGTTGTTTTGATTTTGATTGACAAATAAAGATCATCGTATGTAAAGCTTACAGGTTATTTATATTTACATTGACTTTTCCGCGCCTTCCTATTATAAACATATACAAATAATGTCGTTATCTGTAGATAAGACAAGCGACCATGCGAATCTATGTTCAAGGGAAGCGACTCGACAACATCATCTATAAAAATAAACATGGGAGGTAACACAAGTAAATCATACAATTCCCAAGGTAACTACGTATCGACACTTATCATTTTAATTAATACAGTTTTTAATTCTGCCACAATATGGACAGTGTGGTTGTTTTTTTCGTATCCAAGCAAACACTGACTATAAATTGTTAGATTTCATAATTTCCTTTTTACTTTCATATTCATTTTTTTTATTTTTATTTAAATTTTAAATTTAGCAGATATGTTATGATAACTTTAAAGTATTTAAAATTATGTTAGTTACTTACATCTTCCATGGTATAAAGCCTTCTGTTTACTCCATACAAACAAAGTAAGTTTGACCGGTTGACTTATAAACAATAATCTAAGGGAGTTAACTCAATAATACATTGTCTAACTATCGTTGACAACCATGCATTTATAAGTTCCGGTTTTCATATTAATTGTTTAAATATTAAATGTTAAATATTAAAAGATGGAGGAAGTTGGTCATATATCTTATTATTCGATATCAAGGACAAACAAAAAAAAAAGAAAAAAAATGGATGAAAACACCTAGAACGTTTCAGATTATTTCAATTTAAATTTGTTTTTGTATTTTTCCTTTTACATGTATTGTAAATAGACACACAAGTCATATTACCACGAGTTAGATGTCATTTAACTCGAAGTGGGTAACGTTTTGGTTATATTATGGCATGAATTAATATGATTTGCACGCCCGCCAAATAATGTAAGGGTTAGGAACGGGTAGTTGATATATGACCCCCACCCCCAATAGAGAAAATCAGAGGCCGTAAATCGAAGGACAGACAATATATAGGCTAACAGACAAAGGACAAAGGCACAAACAATGATCTACAAAAAGTACACAGAAAACGAAAGACTGAGCCACACGAATACCACAAAAAAACCGGGCTGCTATGGACGGGATAGCGGTTCCTGCTCCACTAATGCCACAGGTCATGTTACTCTTCTATATTAGTCACCTAATTACCTGATCATTTGTTTTAATGGTAAAATAAATCATGTGTAAAATTCGTCCTGCAGTCAATATTCAGTGTTCAACGAAAACTACAATTATATTTTAAAATGATACACTATTTGAGGAGATCGCCAGGCCATCAGTAGAGGGATAGATGTACATTAAATGTTTGAAGCGGTTATAATTGAGCCAGAGAAAGAAGTCGTTCGCTACTTTAAAGCCTTCCCAGAAGTTGCTTCCTGCACCATGAGCTTTGGTACGTTAAGTTGATAAGAAACAATTACATTTCACACAATCAAATTAGGAGGGGAATATGTAGGATATAATTTATAATTACCAACTTTAGAAGGTCCATGCTACTTAAGGGAGATAACTATTCAATGCTTCCCATAATTCTGTAAAAATGGCGGGACACTTCGCATGGGACTGAACTAATCGAGTGCATTTTGGATGTTTGTATTATTTGAATAAAATACATGATTTTTTGCTTTGAATAAAGATCAGTCTTATTAAATGTTAGATAACACCGAAAGGGTAATAATGAATGGACAATTCAGATACACTGGCAACAGTAGGTACACATGACACAGTATGATACACTGGCAACAGTAGGTACACATGACACAGTATGATACACTGGCAACAGTAGGTACACATGACACTATGATACACTGGCAACAGTAGGTACACATGACACAGTATGATTCACTGGCAACAGTAGGTACACATGACACAGTATGAAGACAAACAAAACAAGAAAACGTTAAATATGAGCAAAACGGACCCACCAAAAAAACCGGGGGTGAATCCAGGTTCTTTAGATGCTTGTTTTATCTCTTTTGCATGTTTTCCTTGGTGATTCACCAACATCAACATGTTGAAGACTTGTCGGTATGTCAAAACACACCTCACTATTGTTCATGTATTTATAATCAGAGTTCGCATGCTATTGTGGAAAAATGGACGATTAAAACAATATGAAAGAGTAACTGACTCAGAATGTTATCTGCTCTGCTTATGTACATGTATAAACTAGATTAACATCGATCGATCGGATTTTTCAGTATAAATTGATGGTGGTGTTTATGGTGTTTAACGCCACTTTCAACAATATTTCAGTTTATATTGTGGTGGTCATTTCATTGATGGAGGAAACCGGAGTACTCGGAGAATACCACTGACCTGCCGCAAGTCACTGACAAACTTGATCACATATTATATGCATTGCTTAATACGCGTTTCATATTGGCTCATTTGGATCACGTGATCTGCGATTATTTCTGACAGTATGACCTGTGATGGAGTCATTTATTGATTATGTGATAGATATGACCTAATGTTGTATCGAGTACACCTCGCCATGGACGGGATTCGAACTCGCAATGTTAGTGGTGATGGTTACTGATTGCACAGGTAGATATACATCCAACTACCATACGATTACGACTACGATGGACCCATTCACTATTAAGTGATAATTATCTTCAATCATTAAAGTTTCTATTGTAGAGATTTACACAGACTCGTCAGTAATTATTGATGGATTTCCAGTGACATGCAAATGTGCAGGAGAACTAGAAACATGTTTACCAATTTTGGGAATGACAACAATGGATATGATAAAACGCTTTGGGAATGGGGTTCACCTACGCCTTTCCCGAAAGGTGGCGCATGTGTTCTATCAGTTATTCGATTCCAAGATGGCGGACGACGATCAGCTGTGGTCATTGCAGAAGCTCAAAAATTATCTACTGCGCCGAAATGTATCGACAAACGGTCGAAAAACTGACTTGATTGAAAGGTACATATTACACCGAAAACCCAAAGATACGATCTATGTTTGTTTCTTCTCAATATTATTGTATTTGTTGAATGTCCAAGTTGCCCCGACTGAAAATAAAACGTCATACATTGTATCCGATTTATATTATCATAAAATTATGATGAGGTATCCGTTTGAATGGATTCAGAGACAAGTCCATGGGCATAAAGTCATATTTTATGCTACCCATTATAATTGGAAAAAAAAAGATTTTGAAGTTAACTGCATTTATAAAAAATATATGAGAACCATATCCATATAGCTTTTTTTTAATAATAAATGAAATTATTCCTAACCTCCCCCCCTTTCTTTCTCAAAGAAGAAAGAAAGGGGGGAGGTTAGGAATAAATTCATTTATTATTAAAAAA
>MJUT01009430.1:172881-183032 GCA_002080005.1 Gigantidas platifrons | reverse complement strand
ATTCAAAAGATCGACAACCTACAAATAAATATGTTATTAGTGGAAGTATATATTTTTCTCTCATTATTACAGTGTTTTAACCCCACTGAACCAGTGGTGGAAAAATATATAATCCTCTAGAGGATTAAAATGTCTCGTGCCTTTCCCCGCATTAATTTCAAACGCATTGATTTCAAATTTTGAAATAAAGTTCGTGTTAAATAATGGGAGAAACAAATTCTCCTTCAGTTGCCCATGTGGGTTACGATATTTCTCCACTCTCGAGAATTAATTTAAAAATTTTAACAACTCGTCTGACGGCATGTGGTTAAATTTCATAATTTAACTCTCTTGAGTGGAGAAATATCGTAACCCACGGGCAACTGAAGGAGAATCTATATATCTACAATGTAGTATAGATATGTATAGTTGATTAACAGTTTTTTTTTTTTTATTATATAGATATTTGTGAATTACAGGATTGTTCGAGTGAAATTATTCTTTTTATTTTCATTTTCGTGGTGTTTTCTGTCCTTCTTTGATTTACGGATTCTGATTACTCCTGAGGTATCTTCAAACTCGTCTTACATTCAGATGTCATTTCGTTGTGGGAGCTACTTTTCTGTATGTTTTACAGTTACACTCCTTTGACCATTTCGTATGGGTTAATTGTTAGTGAAGCGATATACATTATAGTATATCCATACGCTGCACACCTAATATAACAGAGTTAAACTCAGTTTATATTAATTTCGAATCGATATTTTTTTTATCTATATAGTATATACTGCATTAATTGGCCATTTGTGACATATTTTTGATAATGAAACTTAGTCAATTTGTCATTGTGTAAGTATTATAACAAGGATGCTAACTACTAGAATACAACACATTTATTCTGCACTTGTTCTATAGAAATCGTGTTGGATACCAGTATACGTAAATAAATATAAATAACATAAATAAAACATGAATCAAAATAAATAGTCCAGACGAATCGAACATTTTTACGCGGAAATTGTAATGGACGTCACAAAAAGGAACTGAAAACGTGAACATACCTAATTTGACAGCATGAGCAACACAAACCTCACTAAGACAAGTGAAAACAGGTGCAAACTCAGGTGTTCAAGATTAGTAAGCAGTTCCTGCTCTACATGTGGCACCAGTTGTGTTTAAACTTACTTTTCATAAATCTATTGTTGTAATTTGAGAACATTCAGAAACATCATACCTCTATTGCCGAACTTTCAGCGGATATATTAGTAAATCCAACAATATCACTGAAGTATATAGTCACACTTTGGAAGGCCTCAGGGTCGACTGGTTGACCATTCTTTAACTTTGTAGCAACACTCCTAGATATTAAAGAACAACAATTGTATCACAGTAAGACATGTGTAAGCTGAACCATGAGATAAAAACATACTGGTTAAACTTGTGTAATATAAACTCCGAGATGAACAGGATTCCTTATTAAACCTGTGTAATATAAACTTCGAGATGAACAGGATTCCTTTTTAAACCTGTGTAATATTAACTTCGAGATGAACAGGATTCCTTATTAAACCTGTGTAATATAAACTCCGAGATGAACAGGATTCCTTATTAAACCTATGTAATATAAACTCCGAGATGAACAGGATTCCTTATTAAACCTGTGTAATCTGAATCCCGAGATAAACATGACCCCTTATTAAATATATGCAATCCGATCTCTCGATAAACTGGATAGTTTTTAAAACCTGTGTTATCCCAACACTGGATGAACCATATTATTTTTCCGTTACAGAATGTATGTGTGACAGATTACCACAGAGGTTTTGCGTTCGTATCACTCTTCTTTACCTGTTTATGACTTTTCACCGAATTGTTAACACTAAGTAACAGGACCGGTGGCACTTATTGAGAACGCATTGTTTACCCTTCCGGAGCACATGTGTTCATTCCCGGCGATTAATGGGGTTTGTGTCACCCAATCGTTGTAGTGTTATAAGGCTTTTGCTTGTCTTATATCTTTGGCCATTGTATTGTATGTCCTACAACTTCTGCTTTCCTCTTAGTATCTTCAAACATTTCTTGAATGTAAGTGAGCATAAAAACATTCCGGGGCCGTCGTGGTTGTGATGGCATGGTGGTTGGATTTACAACTACTTATGCAATTAGAGCATATCATCACTAACGTTGTGAGTTCGAATCCGGCTTAGGCAAGGTGTACTCGATACAACTTGCGGCAAGTCTGTGGTTTTCTCCGGCTCCATCAATAAAACTGATCGCTATGATATACCTGAAATATTGATGAAGGTGGCGTTAAACACCATACTCCCCAAACAAAAAAGAACCAACATAGCATATACCATACTACAACCGCCCTCTTATAAGACTATCTACGTCAAATACCACCCTCTTATCAGGCCAGATACTACCAAATTGTTCCCCTCAAGAAAGGCCATTTCTCTTATAAAGTCATCTTCACCAAAGGTCACCCCACTTATCAGGCCAGAAATCATGCACCCAGGTAGCAAAATACTATCAAATTGCCCCCCTCAAGAGAGGCCAATCCTCTTATAAGGTCATCTTCACCAAAGGTCAACTCACTTATCAGGCCAGAAATCATGCATAGAGGTAATAAAATACTCCTGAATTCTCCACCTCAAGAGAGGCCACTCCTCTTTAAAGGCCATATTCACCAAATACCATCTTTATTCTCAAGAGAGGCCACTCCTCTTTAAAGGTCATCTTCACCATAGGCCACCTCACTTACCAGGCCAGAAATCATGCACAGAGGTAGTTAAATACTACTGAATTCTCCACTTCAAGAGAGGCCACTCCTATTTAAAGGCCATTTTCACCACAGACCATCTCTATTATCAAGCCAGATATCATGCACTGGGGTAGTAAAATACTACTGAATTTCCACCTCAAGGGAGGCCACTCCTCTAATAAGGCTACTTTTTCATTACAGAAGGTGTGGCCTCATGAGAGGGGGGATAACTGTATTATCTAATATTACCTTGGCAACACTTGATCCAGTAATTGTTCTGACTTTTTCTTCTCCTCTAGGAACGCCTCTGTCCTCTCACCTACTAAATCCTCAAGGTTGTTGGCATACTGTTCCATCCTCCTGATGAGGGAGTCCAGGATATTATGACTATTTGATATCCTATAAATGGAAAATCAGATTTGATTTGATTTGATTCATTGGGGTTAATGCCACTTTCAGCAATATTTCAGCTATATTTTGGCGACCAGTTTTAGTGGTGGAAGAAGGCGATGTACCCAAATAGAATCACCGACCATAGGCAAGCAACTGGTAAACTTTATCACTTGCGGCTGCGAGTCGAGTTAGAATTAAGAATATTCTTTTGGTTCCCGTTTGAATTAATAACTTTAAGAATTAATAATCCTAATCGAACGAGACACTATAAAAATCGTGTTCACATTGAATATCCCTAAAATATGGAGTAGACCAAGTCACATTGAATATCCCTAAAATATGGAATAGACCAAGTCACATTGAATATCCCTAAAATATGGAATAGACCAAGTCACATTGAATATCCCTAATCATATAGAATGTACCCAGTTACATTGAATATATCCAGTCATATTGAAGACATCTCCTCATACTGGATACACCCATATATATTGAATATACATATTGAATATATAAAGCTATATTGAATATGTCCTGTCAAATTGAATTTACCCAGTCACATTCAATATATCCAGTCATATTGAATATATAAAGTTATATTGAAGACATCCCCTCATACTGGATACACCCATATATATTGAATATACATATTGAATATATAAAGCTATATTGAATATGTCCTGTCATATTGAATTTACCCAGTCACATTCAATATATCCAGTCATATTGAATATACCCAGTCATATTGAATATACCCAGTCACATTAAATATACCCAGTCATATTGAATATACCCAGTCACATTGAATATACCCAGTTACATAGAACATACCCAGTGACATTGAATATACCCAGTCACATTGAATATATCCAGTCATATTGAATATACCCAGTCATATTGAATATACCCAGTCACATTGAATATACCCAGTTACATGGAATATACCCAGTTACATTGAATACAATCAGTCACTATATCCAGTGACTATACACAGTGACATTGAATATACCCAATAACTATATCCAGTGGCTACACACAGTGACATTGAATATTCCCAATAACTATATCCAGTGACTATACACAATTACATTGAATATAATCAGTCACTATATCCAGTGGCTACGCACAGTGACATTGAATATACCCAGTTACTATATCCAATGGCTACACACAGTGACATTGAATATACCCAGTCACTATATCCAGTAGCTATGCACAGTGACATTGAATATACCCAGTCACTATATCCAGTGGCTACACACAGTGACATTGAATATACCCAGTCACTATATCCAGTGGCTACGCACAGTGACATTGAATATACCCAGTCACTATATCCAGTGGCTACACACAGTGACATTGAATATACCCAGTCACTATATCCAGTGGCTACGCACAGTGACATTGAATATACCCAGTCATTATATCCAGTGGCTACACACAGTGACATTGAATATACCCAATCACTATATCCAGTGACATTTAACATGACCAAACATATTGTATATACCCGGTGATATTCTTTAACTGTTTCTTGATCATTCTAAATGTTGGTCTTTTGAATGGATTTTCTTCCCAGCATTCCATCATAAGTTTGACGACTGTGGATCTGTCTACGTCACTAGGTAGCTGTGGGCGGAAGGGTTGTTGTATTCCACCATCTTTTATTTTACAGCTGATCTCTACAATGGTAAAGTTTGGATTAATAAGAACTCTGCTGTAAAAAGTGTTTCGATGTAATAATTCTATTCTATTTGTAGTAAATATTAAACACTTGTCACTGCTCATTCTATGTACGACTGTCTTTTTTTTCGACAAATAACAGCTGCAATCGATATTGCATTACATAGGGTCTTTGTCGAGCAAAACGTTGGAAATATGAAAACGCCAGAGATAGAACTGTCAGATAATATGACATTAAAGTTCCAGCATTTTTCGAATTTATTTACTTATTCAATTTAGGAAAAGAAATAAGTTCTTCCATTGTTCCAAGAACTGCTTACCCTTCACGAGTGGGTCCGTGTAGCTCATCTGTGTAGTTCTCTGTATTGAGTGTTGCTTTGTTTTGTCGTCGACTCTTCGTCCTGTGTTTTATGTGTCAAATGTTCGATATGTCTCTTGATTGTCCATTCTGGCTTGTCCCTCCGGTTTTCTCTGACGTTTATTTCCAAAAAGAGACTTAAACATCTTTCACTTCTTTGTGAATTTTAACGTCTTTTATCATCGACCTGCTAAAGCTAATGGGAGAAAAAAATCGTGTTCCCACGTCTCTTTTAAAACCTTATGAAAATACTATTAGTCTTAATTTTGTAGATGGTTGTTTGTTCTTCTGTACTTTTTCTTTTGGCCATTGTGTTGTCTGTTCTTCTATTTACGGCATCTGATTACCCCTGTGGTATCTTCAAGCATTTCTTATACTAAAAGCAAGAATTCAGTAGAACAAGGGACCAAGCTTAAGCGAAATAAACGGTTTTTTGAGAAAATACAGCTACATACCTTGTTTCATTATGTTCTTGGGGTTCATGTTACTCGATCTTTAGTTTTATGTGTATTTTTGTAGATCGTTGTTGTCCTTTTTCTTTTGTGTTTTCTGTCTTTCTTTTATTTACGGATTCTGATTACACCTTTGGCATCTTCAAACTCTTCTTGATACATACAACAAGGTAGAATATAACTTACGTTTGGCTGTGAGTAAATCTTGATCCATCTCAAAAGGTGCCATGCGGGTCAGAATTTCAAACATAATCATAGAGAAACTATAGATATCGGCAGGCTGTGATACTTTACATTTCCCTCTCAGAACCTCAGGAGCAAACCATAAATATTCTACAAGCATGTAATGCAAACAATATTAGATATCTATGTGTTACACCTGAGTTCATCCCTGGTTTTGATAGGGTAAGTGTTGCTCGTCCTTTAAGTTTTTATGTGTTGTCCTCTTATGTGTCTACGGTCTGATGTCCATGTTGTGATGTTCGTTACGATTTCCGCATATAAACGATGTTCGGTGCTCTTAACCAATTATTTTAATGAACACTGGATGCTGATTGGCGAAAAGATACAACATCTAACTTTCTTGTGGTGAAATCAAAAGTAACCCGGATGATGTTACGTATTATTCTAATATATAATATAATTTTTGCTGCACAGTAAAAGTATACTAATAATGCTTTGCTTTTTCGTCTGGTCTTCAAATAACAATCTTCTGGAACTTGACCAATGTAGCGTGAACGACAAGAAAATGGTGTAGTAGAACGCTGACTTAACAGAGGACCTCCTCGACATCGATTGGAACAACGTGTGCTTCTGCCCTTTCCAGTTATCAAGAGGGAAGTGTTGGGGTCCCAGTAACCGTTTTCACTCCCCATATTTTGTATGCCTGTCCCAAGCCAAGAGATGGATTTCCAATGTTTTATGTCATGGTCTTTTGTGTCCAGTGAGTTAAGGTGGGAGATGATTGTTCATTGTTTTGTATTGGTTTGGTTTTATAGTGTTCAGCGCCACTTTCAACAATATTTCAGCCATATCGTTGCGGTCAGTTTTATTGTTGGAGGAAACCGGAGCACCCGGAGAAAAGCAACGAGCTGTCGCAAGTCACTGACAAACTTTATCACATAATATTGTATCAAGTAGACCTCGCCTGAGCGGGGTTCGAACTCACAACGTTAGTGTGACAGGCACTGGTTGCATAGGATAGTTAGTTTTAAATCCAACTACCATACGATCACGGCCACGATGTCCAGCTGGAATTGTTGACCATCACTGTTTAAACTTTCTGTTCACTATTTAATGTTACCTTGATCTTTCTTGATGGAGTGTAACGGATCATCACCATGGATAAAGATAAGTCCAAATCCCGTAATCTTCAGAACAAACCGACTGTCAATCACGCACCTGTCACTGTTCAGTCGACCATGAAGTAGGATTAGAGAGTTGTGTAAAAATGACATACCCTGAAAAGATAGGAAAGGTTATTGCAGAAAGGGAAAACTGGAGTAGGATATTCGTTACTATAAAATAAGACTCTAAAATATATATTATTGACAAACGTTAATTAAGCTTTACGACAAAAGAGATGATTTCAATTTTCCCATTTTGAATTTTGCATTTATATGTAGCAACATTCCTGCAGCAAATGCATATGGAGTATATCTCTCTCAGTTGATACGATACTCCAGAGCTTGTAGTTTTTATCAGTATTTCCTTGAAAGAGGATTGCTGCTATAAATGAAGATACTGAAGCTTACTTCGAAAGTTTTACGGTCGCCACCATGACTTGGTTGACCGTTATGGAATATCTGTTTCACCAATGACCACGGATATGTTCTACTTGCTGTAAACACTTCTCAGTCCTTTCCTCATTCATGACTAATCAAATATAACTTATCACCGGGGTTGTAACTAGATTAACACGACGGGTACCACTAGTGGACCATGAACTGCTGACCCTTCCGGATCACCTGAATTCACTCCCGGTTTTTAGTGGGGTTCGTGTTACTCGATCTTTAGAATATGTGTATGCTTTGTAGATTGTTCCTTGTCCCTTTGTACTTTTTCTTTTGGCCATAATGTTATCTGTTCTTCTTCGATGTATGGATTCTGATTATCCTTTTGGTATCTTCAACCTCTTCTTATTGTATTGGGGTGATATGGAAATCTCATTTGTGAATACATTTGGTAAAAACAGAGAAAGTCAGGTTTTAATGGACAAAACGATATGTATCCAAAACTGCTGGGTTCGCAGCATTAAATTACTCCGTTATTGGTTCCATGGCAATGGCGAGTGAACGGAACAAACCATGGATACCAGATTAGTTCGAATCCTCATGGAACAAGCAAAGGATATCATATTATATTTCAACTGGTTCAAAGCACTAGGAAAAAATTGAAGGAATTCAGAATCTAGATCACCTTAATAGAACCTTCAGGACAAAACGATAATAACAGAACCTTGCACAAGTAGGATACAAATATCACGACACCAGTATGTAGTACAACTTGTATGAATCACTAGGAAACAAGCATATTATAACGACCACTGTGGTCAAATTGGCTTGAATCAATTGAATTGTTTAGTTAATATATGCATATTCTAGCCCTTATGGGTGGGTTAGTGATTATCATTTACCGCCAAATGAGTAAGTGTTCAGAAATATCACATAATAGTAAGAAGTCTGTATTTGTCCTGACAAGTTGTAGACTGTTTTCAGGGAGTGTGGATTTGTCTTTGACTTGTTGTAGACTGTCTTTAGGGAGTGTGGATTGTCGTGATATGTTGTAGACTGTCTGCAGGGAATGTGGATTTTTCTTTGACTTGTTGTAGACTGTCTTTAGGGAGTGTGGATTGTCGTGATATGTTGTAGACTGTCTTCAGGGAGTGTGGAATTGTCTTGACAAGTTGTAGACTGTCTTCAAGGAGTGTGGATTTGTCTTGACATGTTGTAGACTGTCTTCAGGGAGTGTGGATTTGTCTTGACAATTGTAGATTGTCTTCAGGGAGTGTGGATTTGTCTTGACATGTTGTAGACTGTCTTCATGGAGTGTAGATTTGTCGTGACATATTGTAGAATATCTTCAGGGAGTGTGGAATTGTCTTGACAAGTTGCAGACTGTCTTCAATGAGTGTGGATTTGTCTTGACATTTGTAGACTGTCTTCAGGGAGTGTGGATTTGTCTTTGACATGTTGTAGACTGTCTTCATGGAGTGTAGATTTGTCTTGAAAAGTTGTAGACTATCTTCAGGGAGTGTGGATTTGTCTTTGACTTGTTGTAGACTGTCTTCAGGGAGTGTGGATTGTCGTGACATGGTGTAGACTGTCTGCAGGGAGTGTGGATTTTTCTTTGACATGCTGTAGACTGTCTTCAGGGAGTGTGGAATTGTCTTGACAAGTTGTAGACTGTTTTCAAGGAGTGTGGATTTGTCTTGACATGTTGTAGACTGTCTTCAGGGAGTGTGGATTTTTCTTGACAATTGTAGACTGTCTTCAGGGAGTGTGGATTTGTCTTGACATATTGTAGACTGTCTTCAGGGGGTGTGTAATTGTTTTGACAAGTTGTAGACTGTCTTCAGGGAGTGTGGATTTGTCTTGACAAGTTGTAGACTGTCTTCAGGGAGTGTGGATTTGTCATGACAAGTTGTAGACTGTCTTCAGGGAGTGTGGATTTGTCTTTGACATGTTGTAGACTATCTTCAGGGGGTGTGTGATTGTTTTGACAAGTTGTAGACTGTCTTCAGGGAGTGTGGATTTGTCTTGACAAGTTGTAGACTGTCTTCAGGGAGTGTGGATTTGTCTTGACAAGTTGTAGAATATCTTCAGGGAGTGTGGAATTGTCTTGACAAGTTGCAGACTGTCTTCAATGAGTGTGGATTTGTCTTGACAATTGTAGACTGTCTTCAGGGAGTGTGGATTGGTCTTTGACATGTTGTAGACTGTCTTCAGGGAGTGTAGATTTGTCTTGCCAAGTTGTAGATTATCTTCAGGGAGTGTGGAATTGTCCTGACATGTTGTAGACTGTCTTCATGGAGTGTGGATTTGTCTTTGACATGTTGTAGACTATCTTCAAGGGTGTGGATTTGTCTTGACAAGTTGTAGATTATCTTCAGGGAATGTGGATTTGTCTTGACAAGTTGTAGACTGTTTTTAGAGAGTGTGGATTTGTCTTGACACGTTGTAGACTGTCTTCAGGGAGTGTGGATTTGTCTTGACTTGTTAGAGATTGTCTTCACGGAGTCCAAATTCGTCTTGACAAAATTGTAGACAGTCTTCACGCAGTCCGTATTTGTCTTTGCATATTGTAGACTGTATTCAGGGAGTGTGCATTTGTCTTGACTTGTTGGATATTGTCTTCACGGAATGCAAATTCGTCATGACAAAATTGTAGACAGTCTTCATGGAGTACGGATTTGTCTTGACATATTAAAGACTGTCTTCACGGAGTACGGATTTGTCTTGAAATATTTTAGACTGTCTTTACGCAGTCCGGATTTGTCTTGACATATTGTAGACTGTCTTCA
>MJUT01009430.1:155884-168998 GCA_002080005.1 Gigantidas platifrons | reverse complement strand
CAGATTGAGAAAATTGACAAATCTCTCTATGAACCTGGCGCACGAATGATTGGTTTCAAAATCAAAAACAAAGAAAGACTTATATTTTGGATCAACACATTGACCTATCGATATCACAACCAGATGGGCTCATTAAATCAATTCCATTGTGACTGGAAAGACAAACTTAGAAAAGATAGTGACAGTAAAATAGATGAAATTTTCATCCAACTTTTTGATGAAAAAAAGTCGTCAAAATACCTGACTATTCACATATATTTAACAACACATTATTTAACAGCCCAAGGGGTTCATTATCTAACCTGGGCAAACGAAGAATTTGAATACCTAAAATCAATCGTTGATGCCCAAGACAAAAAGGACGAAGATCAAACAATGCATCCACTTGACATTTCACAAAACGTAACAAATTATGAGGATTTGTTCTCCAGTCTTGAACAACCCAGCCAAACTAATGTTAAAATTGCTTCAACCCCTCGCATTGTGACCGGTGCTAGATTAATGCCACCAAATCATCAACAAATTGAAGCAATACAAAACTCTATTCAGTCAATTGAAAGTAATGTTTGTGAAGTTCAAAGGAAATTAGAAATTACAGTGGAAGAACAAAAAAAGGATATAGAAGACCTTCAATCCCAAGTTAAAACAATTACAAATTCCACAAGCATGGCAAGTGCAGCACATGAAAACTCTGACCAAAGCAAAATACTCACGAGTCTTTCTGAAATCCTGTCCAAGTTGGAGACCTTTCAGGATATCACCAAGTGCAAGTGTAATAATCCTGAACTTGAAAATAATTTACTCAATAAAATAGAAAATCTTGAAAAGAAACTAGAAAAAGTACAGTTGTCTAAGGAGAATGAAAAACAAATTCAAAATCTTGTTGTAGAAAAGAAACTCCTAATTCAAGAAAATGAAGAACTAAAATCTGAAATCTCACATTTAAAAGGTGAACTAACGAAATCCATTGAAAAAAACAAAGAGAAAGACGTCAGGACTTTGAAAGAAAAGGTTCAAGATGATAAAAAATCAAACGAGAACGAACCCAAATTAATGGAATTTAATGGTCCCATTAACAAAACCAGTGTCAATGTGTCAACATTTAATAGATTCTCAGCCCTAGATGAAGATGAACATCAACAGGCACCACCAAAATCACATGAAATTGAACTTGTGATAGATTCTCATGGAAATGGACTAATACCTGCAAAAATTTACAAAAACAAAGACTTTAATATAACAGTACTTGGTCCAAGTAAGAAAATTATTGCAGGTGCCAAGGAGCTTGTGGAAAATATAAACTCCAGCAAACACATTGTCCTAGGAGTAGGAAATAACGACCTCTCATCAAAGTCGGTTGATATTTGCATTCAGGAGATGAAACAACTCATCCAAATTTAAAAGGGAAAGGCTCAATACATGTGCTCCCGTGTTTTGAACGAATAGGAAAAAAGGATTACAACGAAAATGTACATCTATTTAATCATGCGATTCAAAACNTCTGCGAATCACAAAATGATGTGTTCTTTATCAATAATAGTCAATCAATAAATCACAATTACAGAAGTGCGTTTCAAAGAGATGGGATTCATTTTAGTGAAACAGGTAAACGAGCTTTCGTTCGTCTCATCAAAACTCACCTAAACCCACATATTGGCCTTAAGCCATACGAATCAAAAAGAGAAAGAGAGAAGGACTCTTATTATCATGATTATAATCAATCTAACACTTGGGATACTAATTCATATACTAATTCAAATATGAACCCTCAAACGCAAAACTTTACTCCTATCCGTCCAATTGGGGGACTACCACCTCCTCCCTCCTTTTCACAGAACACCGACCGCCAAGAACTAAACAGTGTGCTTCATCATTTGATGAGACTTATTAATTGATTTGGCTTAACTTAACAATTACAAGCTTTTTCTAGTCAACTGAGTGTTATCTTACAAATGTAAATAGTTGTTTAGTCATTCTTCCTATTTGTTGTTGTTTACTGAGTGTTATCTTACAAATGTAAATAGTTGTTTAGTCATTCTTCCTATTTGTTGTTGTTTACTGAGTGTTATCTTACAAATGTAAATAGTTGTTTAGTCATTCTTCCTATTTGTTGTTGTTTACTGAGTGTTATCTTACAAATGTAAATAGTTGTTTAGTCATTCTTTCTATTAGTTGTTGTTTACTGAGTGTTATCTTACAAATGTAAATAGTTGTTTAGTCATTCTTCCTATTTGTTGTTGTTTACTGAGTGTTATTTTACAAATGTAAATAGTTGTTTAGTCATTCTTCCTATTTGTTGTTGTTTACTGAGTGTTATCTTACAAATGTAAATAGTTGTTTAGTCATTCTTCCTATTTGTTGTTGTTTACATTATACATGTACATACCATTCTTCATAATGAACATAACTTTTTTGTTTAAATGAAGCAGTAAAAGAAATGCTTATTCTATATGTTTCTAAAATACATATGTGTTTGTATGCATGCATGTATTTATGTATATGTATGTGTGTATGTATACCGGTATGGTGTATGTGTATTTATGTGTATATCATATATATGCATGTATGTATGTATATACATGTTTTGTATGTGTTTTATGTGTATATCATATATATGTTATTTCCTCAAAGCAAAAATATTATTGATAACATTAACAAAATCAAACTGATGGTTCAGTTTCTACATGGTATATCCAGTAACTTATACTGATACAGGGTTAAATGCTTAACATTGCTTTATGGAACATACATGGTTTGTCAGACCATAAATTTGATGATGATTTATTTATGTCTCTACATTGTAAATATGATATAGTTGGTTTCACTGAAACCATGAAACAAGAGTCACCCAGAAACCTTCCAGGATTCTCCTCCCCATTCACTGTAAGCGCAAAGAAACGTAAAAAACGAGGTAGGAACTCGGGAGGAATACTAGTATATACAAAACCTAACATAAGGAAAGGTATTACACTGATCAAACAAAGCAACTTTTCAACATGGTTGAAAATAGACAAAATCAAACTGGGTTTACAAAGGACAATATATTTATGCTTCTGCTACATTACTCCATATCAAAAGAAAGAAATTTCAGAAAATTCATTCTCTAGTCTTGAAACTGAAATAGCATATTTCAAAGGCAAAGGGGAAATTCTATTATGTGGGGATTTAAATGCTCGGACAGGTGGCCTAAACGATTTCTTAACATCAGACAATGTCAGAGATACATTCCAAGATTGTCCTCTACCACCGTCCTATTCCCCTGATGTATGTTTATCCAGAAACCAGTTAGATACAAAATCCAAGTTACATGGTAATTTGTTAGTAGATATCTGTAAAACTTATCAATTAAGAATACTGAATGGAAGGTTTCTAGGTGATTCGCTAGGTTATTATAGTTTTTTCAATTCGAATGGTAAAAGCACTATAGACTATATGTTGGCGTCCACTGAATTATTTTATGATATTATGTATTTTAACATATTACCTCCAAGTGAGCTATCTGATCATTGTTTAATTAATGCAGCAATTAAAACCAGTTCAATTGAAAGAGAAATTTCACCAGAGATGAATTCTCTGCCAGGCAAATTTATTTGGTCTGATGAAAAGAGAGAAATATATATAAACTCCTTATTAGATGACGAGTCCATTTCTAACATTACAAAACTCGAAGAATTATTAGATGATCAAACAAATAGGGATATTAATGGTATGGTCAATGCAATGAGTAATATCTACAAAGATGCAGCTAAAAAAACATTAGCATTCCAACGCTTCCCAAGAGCCCCATATAAAGGAAAACGGATGAAAGTAAAACCCAAAAAATCATGGATGTCAGGTGACTGCCTTCTCTTAAGAAAGGAAGTCAAACAATTGTCAATAAAATTACACAAAGATCCAAACAACTGTGCGTTACGACAAACTTTTGCATCACACAGAAAGGAATATAACAAACTGAGAAAAAATCTTCGAAATAACTACTTTTCTTCACTTGTTAACAAAGTTAACTCTCTCAACCCCAAACACTCAAAATCCTTTTGGAATGCTTTGAAAGACACAACACCATCTAAAATAAACCCTGCTATTCCAATCTCGTCTGATGAATGGGTAAATTATTTTAAATCTCTTCTACAGTCTAAGGGAGATAACTACGATAAACTCACTTATAAAGAATTACTTGACACACAGATACCTCTTGATTTTCCATTTACATGTAAAGAGATTAAAAATAGTATCTCTGATTTAAAAATACATAAAAAAGAGGGCACTGACTTGATTCTGAATGAATTTATTAAATATGGATCTGGTGTTATCTTAAAAACATTAGTTAAACTTTTTAATAAGATATTAAATGTAGGTATTTTTCCTGACAGTTGGAACCTTTCTCTCCTATCATCTATCCATAAATCAGGCGATCCAACAGACCCTGGCAATTATAGAGGTATTAGCGTCTGTAGTTGCCTGGGAAAGTTATTTAATAGACTCTTGCAAAAGAGACTTGATAATTTTTTAGAAAATAATAATTTACTAAGTCCAAACCAAACTGGTTTTAGAAAAGGTTTTAGAACCACAGATAATATATTTATATTGAAGACTGTAATAAATAAATACTTAAATCATCACAATGGTAAAGTTTTTGTTTGTTTTGTAGATTTTAAAAAGGCATTTGACAGTGTCTGGAGACAAGCACTTTTATTCAAACTTCTGGATAAGGGAATTGGAGGCAACTTTTACAAAATTATGAAACATATGTATTCAAATACTAAATATTCATATAAAAGTTATAATTTTTATAGTAACCCATTTATGGCTAATTCTGGGGTAAAACAAGGAGACAATTTGAGCCCCACACTCTTCAATATCTTTATTGATGACTTTGCAAAATATCTAGATAAAAACCTAACAGATCCAATTTCTCTTAACAACATTGAAATCAATCATTTACTATATGCAGATGATCTTGTTCTAATGTCACAATCGCCTGTTGGTCTCCAGCACTGTCTGAATGCCTTACAGAACTTCTGTAAAGATTGGAAGCTAGACATTAATCCAAGTAAAACCAAAGTAATTGTTTTCTGTAAAAAAGAGATCCCAGATAACACATTTGGTTTCTTTTATAGTCATAATATTATTGAAATTACAGACAAATACAAATATCTAGGGATAGTGTTTAAAAACACAGGTTTATTGAAATATGCAAGTGAAAACCTTGCTGACAAAGCCAGAAAAGCATTCTATTCATTAAAATCAAAAATATCTCAATCAGATAAATTCTCAGTTAAAACTTGGATAAAGTTATATAACTCTGTGATCCTACCTATTATTACATATGGTTCAGAAATCTGGTTAACAGACTTCAACTTGAACCTCGATATCTTGGACAAATTACCATTTAAAAAGGTACAAAACATGATTTTTAAAAATATTCTTGGAGTTCATGGTAAAGCTTCCAATCTTGCCATCAATGCTGAACTGGGTACATTTCCAGTCTGTTTTAAATCATTTATATTGATGTTTAAATATTACAATAGACTTAAAAGAATTGCATTCGACAATGGGTCTAGGAACTCTCTCTTAGGATCAGCCTTTATTGAAGACAAGAAACTCAACAAATCTTTAAATAAAACTTTAAACTCTATTAAACAAAAAATGGAATTATCATCTTTGGACATATCGGAGAGAGATTTCAAATATCATCTTTTTAATTTTTTTGAAAGAAAAACGCTAAAACAGTTTGAAAACATTTGAAAAAATAACATTCTCAGCATTTTTAAATTACAAAACTATTTGGAATTTCCCCTTTCAAAAGAAAACAGATCATTCCTTACAAAAATAAGAATAAGTGCACATAGTCTTAATATAGAAACAGGTCGTTACAATAACACCCCTCGCGAGCAACGTCTTTGTAAATTTTGTCCCTCATCGGTTGAAGATGAAAAACATTTTATATTACATTGCCCTAAATACCAGAATATCAGAAATAGGTACAATACATTGTTCCAATGTACAAGAACTGACGATGATCATATAAGAGAGATCCTTGACCCTAAGGATATATTCAAAACAAAACAAATTTGCAAATTTTTAAAAGAAGCAAACAATATACGTAACACATAGTTCACAGGAATTCGGCGTTTGGGTTCGGTGGGGTACCACTATCGATGGGAAGAACGTGGCTCTTTCCGTCGGTGGTGGTGCTTCCCATTGACCCTAGACATCAGATCCCTGTGAATAATTTAATATACTTCATATCATTATTATATGCATATCTTTTATTTATCCAGGGATTTATATAGTACCATATAAATCCTTGACTTATTCATATTTGTGTAATGTATTATAATTATAATGTATTGTCTTGATGCACGCCAATGTATGGTTTACTATCAATAAACTATTTGAATTTGAATTTGAATAAGTCATAAATAAATGAGCACACAATGAGTCAACATATAAATACCGATCTGTTAAATACAGGAGTATGACCAGCCACAAGTGGAACAGGAACTGCATACCCTTCTGGTGTTCACTTCCGGTTCCTGTTGATCTTTAGTTTTCTGTGTAGTGTTTTGAAGATCATTATTTGTTCTTTTGTCTTTTTATTTTGGCCATGATTGTCTATCCTTCACTTTACGGTTTTTGGGTACCTCTTTGGTATCTTTTTATTTTGGCCATGGTTGCCTATCCTTCACTTTACGGTTTTTGGGTACCTCTTTGGTATCTTTTTATTTTGGCCATGGTTGCCTATCCTTCACTTTACGGTTTTTGGATACCTCTTTGGTATCTTTTTATTTTGGCCATGGTTGCCTATCCTTCACTTTACGGTTTTTGGGTACCTCTTTGGTATCTTCAGTTTATCCTGTATACTGCTAAATGAGGAATGAAAGATGAGGGGTACGTTTTCAGAGCTCTTGTTTTGTTTCATATGGTTCTTTTGTGTGTGAGTATTGTTTTTGTTTGCTAGTTGCCTCTGACGTGGGTATGACATGCACCTTGCAACAATAAGTTTCAATATCATAAAATGTCAAACAATGAATACCTTCTACCACTTCTACCAGAATGCGGCCACCATCAATTCGTTGATTATTCTGCCACTTTTTGGATGCGCAAACCGGTAGATACTATATAACAACAAACATCAGGCCTTGCCGTAACAAAACTCAATCTAATAAACTCGTACTACACAATCATCCATTCGGAACACTGTACATTTTTTGTATATAATTTCTTGACAAGTTTGACTCTGCACGTTTTATTAAAGTGCCTGTACCAAATAAGGAAAATGAGAGGTCATGTATTTATGATTTGGAGTATAGGCTTTGTCTCTTTCTACGATTGCAGCCGCAAGTGACCCATACTTGCCAAGTGACACGCTTTCGCCGTGTTACACACGCTAAATTGACCTGTAACCCGTTATTTTTTTGTCACACGGCGTGCCGGTCATTTGACACGGAATTTGCCAGGATCACCCGTTTTGACCCGGAAATACCGGAATTGTGTAATTATTTAAAATCGCCTTAAAATTCATTCGAGTTTCTCGGGTTTTTTCAAATATACTTGTCAACAAACATCGCTTGGGGGAAAGTTTGTGAGAACTGTTCACTGCAAAGTGTGATAACGACAATGACATTGAACACTTTTGGGGGGAAAAAGATTTAATCTTCTTTCTAAATTAGCCATAGCTTTGCTTGTAATGCCAAGCAGTAATGCTGACTGAGAGAGAGCTTTCAGTATTGTCAAAAAAATACATACAGTACAGACTAAGGTCAGAACTCAATAATACCAGCCTGTGTGCATTGCTAACTTGTAAATTTAACCACATTGTTGAATCTTGTTACGAGTACAATCAATCTGAAGTTGTTTTGAAAGGTTATAAATCAGCAGCAAATGATTACAACAAGAGCTTAAAGTACATTTTGTAGCTGTTGATTTAGAAGCTTTCAAAACTACTTCAGATGGTTTGTACACAGTTTTTCTGTTGTACTTATATTATTGTAATATGTAAAATAAAATTTTGTCATTACGATGAATCTAATTTCAAAGGCCAAAAACATCGCTACGCGTTATGATCCTCTTTTTTTCGTTGAAAGAGGGTCATGACCCTCTTTTGACCTTTCAGGGGTTGGCATGTATGGATTACCAGTTGCTTGCCCAGGGTCGGTGAGTCTCTCCGGGTACTCCGGCTTCTTCCACCACTAAAACTGGTAGCCATGATATAGCTGAAATATTGCTGGAAGTGGCATTAAACACCAAAAATCAATCGATCAATCAATCTTTCTACGATGTTTCTATTGAATATTGGACGGTGTGATATTGTTTGTTTTTCATGTTATTGACAGTGGGTAAGATTACTAAACCTATATTACATAGAGGTCGTAAGGCTTGTGATCACAAGGTACTAAAATGTACACTCATCACTGCTTAAAGGGGCATTAGCTACCATTTTGACCAAAAAAATTATATGCTTTGGAAATTGGTAAATAGCTTTAAAATGATAAAATAAAGGTAAACAGCTTATCGAACCCCTTTCCGCCTTTTGAGAACGAACATTACCATCGATTACTTATTTGCTTGCAAGCAAATAAATTGACCTCGCTTTTTCCGTATGCAATTGACCTTACTAGTGACAGGTAAAAACGAATAATTTGTATTTTGTCGCTTATTAATTGCCAACTTGCATGGTTCTTTGTCCGTAATTAACACCGACTGAAAGCAGATTCATAAAAAATAAGAAATAAGTGCATTGTTGTACTGATTTAATGACGATTCGACAAACTCCGTAAACAATGTCGATAATAAGATGGCGTCCATTTCTTGATCGATCTCAAAACACGAGCAATTGCACCTTTTTTCCCCGATGCGCGTACATTTCATAATATTTATAAGTTACAGAAATACGTTTTATTAAGGCATCAATCATATCTGATAGTTTTTATGGGTAACAAAAACTTGCGATTTGGCAGATAATGCCCTTTTAAGTTTGTAAGTTTAATTCACATCCGTAGTGAGGTGTACTCGATACAACTGATACAGTTTTACATTTACTTATGTTAGTTTTGATAAACTTGTTATAAGTGACGTTCATCACAGCATAACTACATGCATTATGAAGAAACAAAGGGAAAAAACAACAGATTTACCTGTAAACTTCCACGGCTACTGTAATCTGTGATCTTATAAATGCTCTTATCAAAATGGTACAGCCCTATGAACTTTATGAGGTTTGAACAAGGAAGGTCATCAATCTATAACGCAAATAAATACATGTTCATGATTATTGAACAATAACACAAATACAGTCAATCCTGGTTTATTGAACAGGGATCTCAAATATCATTTCGAATTAACCGAGTAGAAAGGGACAGGTATTTCAAATTTCACTTATACATATAACGACTTATCCGAGTTCCCAAAACCAAAGCTTGTAAGAGATTACAGATAACCAGCACATACTATTTAGCTTCAGAACCGATTGATTGGTGTTTAACGTCCAGTGAGCAATTTTTCAGCTACATTCAGGACGAGAACATTTAAAAATTTACACGACACGTGACTCGAAACAAGGAAAGGTGATGGGTAGGGACGGATAATTTAGCCAGTGCAACATATCTCTTATGGACCACTCATCATGAGCATAATGCTCATAGTGAGCTGTTACACTGGGTTCTTTAACGTGCGAAGAGGGTGGCAATCTCTCAACACGGGACCTCGGTTTTATTTACGTCTCATCCGAAGGATGGTTGACTTCAGAACCGATCCACATCAGTGGTGTAATTGTTAGCATAATCGTGGTAGGACCTAGTTTCGAGTCCTGGTCGGGTAAAATCAAAGACTATAAAATGTGCATTTGTACCCTCTCCGCTAAGTACTCAGGAGAAAGGGCACATACTGGTTGGTTCTAAATTAGGATAACGTGACAGAGCGATGCAACAATATCTACCTGCGGACAGTTGTTTCAGTGAGCTAGCTGAAACCCACGATCTATCGCACTCGAGCCGAGCACGCTAACTATTGCACCACCGATGCGGTTTTATTTTAGATTTTAGAAAACTAATTGTACAAGGTTTCATCATTCAAAATCCAAGTAGCGACCATCTTCTTTATACATTGCAGACAACGACGTATCAATTCGTTCACTAGTACATATTAATTACCTGTTTCAATTCTATCAGATTTTTTCTTGTAAGGTTCATGTGTACCAGAATAGTTTTCTGTAGGAACACAATACGACCCTATAAGAAATAAGACCAATAATTTATCATTAAATACAGGAACTTAACAACAGTTAAAGTAGGAACACAATACGACCCTGTAAGAAAGAAGACCAATAATTAACCGTTAAATACAGGAACTTAACAACAGTTAAAGTAGGAACACAATACGACCCTGTAATAAATAAGACCAATAATTAACCGTTAAATACAGGAACTTAACAACAGTTAAAGTAGGAACACAATACGACCCTATAAGAAAGAAGACCAATAATTTATCATTAAATACAGGAATTTAACAACAGTTAAAGTAGGAACACAATACGACCCTATAAGAAATAAGACCAATAATCAACCGTTAAATACAGGAACTTAACAACAGTTAAAGTAGGAACACAATACGACCCTGTAATAAATAAAAACAATAATTTATCATTAAATACAACACCTGAAAAACAGTTAAAGTAAGAATTATATTAACTATATTTTAAGGTATTCACAAAAAGACATTGTAAAAGAAATATGAGCTGCTTACACTCCCGGCATATGCGTTCATTCTGTTATCACGTTCAAGGAGAAAAACGATCAAATATCACCCTGCAATAGACCAAATATCAGCCTCTAACATATCACATGACAAAATCTTACTGTCATAGCAAGTTATTGGTTAAATGAAAGGATTAGATATCACACTACCAACGTTTGTCACTGACTTGCGACAGGTCAGTGGTTTTATCCGGGTACACCGATTTCCTCCACCAATAAAATTGATCTTCACGATATAGCTGAATTATTGTTGAAAGTGGTGATAAGCACCATCAACCAACCAGATCAAATACCACCCTTGAATAGACCAACTATTCACCTTCAAATAGATTAAATTTCGGCCTTCAATAAATAAAATATCACCTGTCAATAGGAAAATTATCCGCTTCCAATATATCATATTACATACTCTTACTGACCTAGCACAAATTATTATTAGTCAAATGACAAAATCCCCCTCTTTCAACTGACCAAATGCACCATCCAACTGACCATATATCCCCCTTCAATAGATCAAATATCCCTCTCCAATATATCACAATACACACTCTTTCTTGTACTAACATAGCCCAATTATGTGTTGAACCTATTAGAACCTTTTTATTTACAAAGGACGTCATATAATGCACTCACTGAACTGATCTATGGAAACAAAAAAAGAAATAAAAATATCACTAACACAATTAATCTATCCGAGTGCATATCTCTAAAATCATATCAACCCTTTCTATTTACATCCCTGAAGAAAAATACTCATCTTGTTAAAATCACTTACATTAATTATACGTAACTGTTGACACTACCGTCAGTGTAGATACGATCTAATCAAAGTCAATTAAATGTCAAGCTTAATTATAAAAAAGATTATTATACATCAAAGTTATTAATTTACTTAAAACCTAACATGTCATAGATCTTGTTAAAAAGTAAGGTTGTCTTTATACCGTAGCAAAATCTTGTTAAAAAAGTACGACTGTCTTTAAACCTTAGCAAAATCTTGTGAAAGAGTACGGTTGTCTTGAAACTGTAACAAAATATTGCTAAAAATAAGGTTGTCTTTAAACCATAGCAACATCTTGCTAAAAAGTAAGGTTGTCTTTAAACCGTAGCAAAATCTTGCTAAAAAGTAAGGTTATCTTTAAACCGTAGCAAAATCTTGTTAAAAAGTAAGGTTGTCTTTAAACCATAGCAACATCTTGTTAAAAAGTAAGATTGTCTTTAACTCGTAGGAAAATCTTGCTAAAAAGTAAGGTTGTCTTTAAACCGTAGAAAAATCTTGTTAAAAGGTAAGATTGTCTTTAAACCATAGCAAAATCTTGTTAAAAAGTAAGGTTGTCTTTAAACCGTAGCAAAATCTTGTTAAAAAGTAAGGTTGTCTTTAAACCATAGCAAAATCTTGTTAAAAAGTAAGGTTGTCTTTAAACCGTAGCAAAATCTTGTTAAAAAGTAAGGTTGTCTTTAAACCATAGCAACATCTTGTTAAAAAGTAAGATTGTCTTTAACTCGTAGCAAAATCTTGTTAAAAAGTAAGATTGTCTTTAACTCGTAGCAAAATCTTGTTAAAAAGTAAGATTGTCTTTAACTCGTAGCAAAATCTTGTTAAAAAGTAAGATTGTCTTTAACTCGTAGCAAAATCTTGTTAAAAAGTAAGATTGTCTTTAACCCGTAGCAAAATCTTGTTAAAAAGTAAGGTTGTCTTTAACCCGTAGCAAAATCTTGTTAAAAGGTAAGATTGCCTTTAAACTGTAGTAAAATCTTGTTAAAAAATGAGGTTGTCTTTAAACCGTAGCAAAATCTTGTTAAAAATGAAGTTGTCTTTAAACCGTAGCAAAATCTTGTTAAAAAATAAGATTGTCTTTAAACCGTAGCAAAATCTTGTTAAAAATAAGGTTGTCTTTAAGCCGTAGCACAATCTTGCTAAAAAGTGAAATTGTCTTTAAAACCGTAGCAAAATCATTCTAAAAAGCAAGGTTGTCTTTAAACCGTTGCAAAATCTTGCTAAAAAGCAAGGCTGTCTTTAAATCGTAGCAAAGTCTTGTTAAAGAGTATGGCTGTCTTTAAAATGTAGCAAAATCTTGTTACAAAGTAAGGTTGTCTTTAAACCGTAGCAAATTCTTGATAAAACGCACTGTTGTCTTAATTTACACCGTAGCAAAATCTTGTTAAAAAATAAGGTTGTCTTTAAACCGTAGCAAAATCTTGTTAAAAAGCAAAGCGTAGCAAATAAAGAAAATCAAGAAAAAACATTATACACTGCCCGTGTTGTTCAATCTTTAGTTTTCTATGTAGTGATTTGATTATTACTGTTTGCCATTTTTATTTTGGCTAAGGGACCGACCATTTAACTTGCAGTTGGGGGG
>MJUT01009430.1:113614-134964 GCA_002080005.1 Gigantidas platifrons | reverse complement strand
TTGATCTTATATTAAGAAAACCAATTTCCTGTCTGCATTAAAAAGTCATACTGTTCCGTGTCCTTTTTTTGGGTAATTTAGAAAACGTAAAAATTATGTTACAAATATGACATGTTTTTTTCTTTTTATTAAAAAAAGGTGCAGTTAACCTTATTTCACTTCCAGGTAAACATCTGAGGACTGACATAGCGAACTGGATGTTGTACTTCGGAATATCTTTGCTTTGTACTTAAGACTGGTTTGCTGATATTTTTGTGCGTAATATCAGGGAACTAGTCCTTTTTCACTGTAGTGTATGAGCAATATGATTTATGTACACACATTCCAATTAGTGTCGTCTTAACGCATGAGCATGCTGCTGGGTAGTTTCCCGGGGACTCACGAACATAGGGGCCCCATGCTAATGTATGAATGTTGAAAATGGCATGTTTATTTTTAATGTTTAAACACTGATTTTGTTGGAAGTACCAATACAATAAATATATGTTTAATTTCATTGACCATTTAATTTCCATTCTTATGAGTGGTTGTGTAGAAATGGACTCTTGTGCACTACATCCTAGCCTGGGGGTCTCTCTGAATATCGCCTATTTCTAAATAAATGTTAGAGAAAATCGAAGAGGCAACCAAAAATTGACATTCCAGAGACATAGACAAAATGTGGCACAAGACACAGAACGAAGACACAGCATAGAAAACTAAAACGATAGCAAAATATGAAATATTACTTTTAAAGAAACCAATATATCTTAATCACATTATGATTAGAATTAAGATGTTGATATACTGATATCTAATTTAGTGCTCAAGGCCCGTTTCGTTTAGTTTATAATTATTGTATTTGATCAATGATACAAAGAGGATCAGACACAAGTTTTACCAACTTATGGAGTCTTCTCCTATATATACAATCATTATTACATTATATTGAGAATGCACTAGAAAACAAGAAAAATACAATGTTCTTATATATAACAAAGCTGACAATAGCAAACGAATAAAAAGAAATGAGGAAAAAGTATGTGTGTGTGTGTTTGGATGTTGGATGGTGTTTGGTTAGTACATTAAACGATTAGAAATCGTTTAGACATTTTTATGAATCGAAACACTGAATAAAAAATGAAGCAATTATCTGCATAGCTTAAGGTTTCACTTCCTGCTGTGAGTAGTGAAGTATTGATCGATTGAGACAAATCGCTTATGCTGAGAAAAAGATCATTTCTTATTTCAGAATATTTGGTACAAACAAAAAAGAAGTGGTTCGCATCTTCTTGGGGGGCACCGCAGCTACACGCTGCGCTAGATAAAATATGAACCTTGTATAGATCATGGTTGAGGAAAGAAGCTGTACATCTAAGTTGTGTTAGGATCAAGTTTAACTTTCTAGGACCATAGTAATAAAGTTTGGGAACTGAGATCTTATTTAATTGGATGTTAAGATGAATAGCGTTTCGTGAATCCTAATTGGAAAATAACATTTAAAACTAAATTCTATCAGTCCATAAAACCAACACGCTTTGTTGGATCAATAGCTCACTGAAACAACAGTCCTCTCCTCGGGTCAATATGTCGCTCTACTCTGACATATTAACCTTATTCCGAGGCAATTAACCAGTATTCCTCGGGTCAATATGTCGCTCCACTCTGACATATTAACCTTATTCCAAGGTAATTAACCAGTATTCCTCGGATCAATATGTCGCTCCACTCTGACATATTAACCTTATTCCGAGGCAATTAACCAGTATTCCTCGGGTAAATATATCGCTCCATTCTCACATATTAACCTTATTCCGAGGCAATGAACCAGTATTTGCACTTTCTACTTAATGCCACGTACTTAGCCAAGAAGCAACAAATACCAATTTTTACGATGCCACTCGACGGCGGATCGAATCTAAGAATATTACTGTATCTTGGAAGAAAGTAAAATTAGCTTCTAGAAAATTGAAGTGCAAATATTAGGTGTATTATTAACGATCCAAGCCGCTTTCATTTCTCTCTTTGAAAGCAATACGATTTTTGAGAAACAAAAGAAAAACAAAAAACCAATTATTAAAAGCTGACATTTTCCTCATAATTATAAAAACTTAATTAATTCTGTAAATATATTTCAAGCTGGTTAATGATTCATATGGAAAACAATATATATATTACAAAAGATGATTAATTTCCGAATTCATAACTTCTAATTGGAATTAAATTTGATCTTATATTAAGAAAACCAATTTCCTGTCTGCATTAAAAAGTCATACTGTTCCGTGTCCTTTTTTTGGGTAATTTAGAAAACGTAAAAATTATGTTACAAATATGACATGTTTTTTTCTTTTTATTAAAAAAAGGTGCAGTTAACCTTATTTCACTTCCAGGTAAACATCTGAGGACTGACATAGCGAACTGGATGTTGTACTTCGGAATACCTTTGCTTTGTACTTAAGACTGGTTTGCTGATATTTTTGTGCGTAATATCAGGGAACTAGTCCTTTTTCACTGTAGTGTATGAGCAATATGATTTATGTACACACATTCCAATTAGTGTCGTCTTAACGCATGAGCATGCTGCTGGGTAGTTTCCCGTGGACTCACGAACATAGGGGCCCCATGCTAATGTATGAATGTTGAAAATGGCATGTTTTTTTTTAATGTTTAAACACTGATTTTGTTGGAAGTACCAATACAATAAATATATGTTTAATTTCATTGACCATTTAATTTTCATTCTTATGAGTGGTTGTGTAGGAATGGACCCTTGTGCACTACATCCTAGCCTGGGGGTCTATGATGCTGTTAAGACGGCCCTGTTTCCGAATACATTTTTATTAAGCAATAATACGTAATAAATAGTTGTTTGTGGTCGATCTAGCAAATCGTTTCTTTCAGTGTTGTCCTTAAATTTTTACAGATTCTTATTTCAAGATTTCTAATATTTGAATTTCAACGTTGGTAAATATCTGTGGTAAAAGACTCAGATCCTATTTCTGTTGTGGAAAGTACATAATGATCATACGATTCTGGAACTAGAACTAGAACTAGAAGACCATAATGATCTGGAACCAATAGCTGTAGAATGAAACTACAATCAAACCTGTATACAAAGGCCAATCAAGTGAACCTGTTAATGCTCAACATGCTTTTTATATACAGGTTATAACTTTACTGGGGGGGGGGTGTGACTCAATGAGTTAGGTCGTTGGATCTAACAGCTCATACAAGCCTATCACCAATACAGCGCGGGTTCGTGCTCAGCTTTGTAAATTACAAAAAGGGTGCACTCGACTCGCAGACGCAAGTGATAAAGTTTTTACCCGTTGCTTGTCCAGGGTCGGTGACCCTCTTCGGGTACTTCGGCTTCCTCCACCACTAAAACTGGTCGCCATGATATAGCTGAAATATTCTTGAAAGTGGCGTTAAACACCAAAAAATCAATCAATCAATCAATCATTACTAGGGGAAATGAGACTGCACTTTATAGACAGTAATTTGTTATATAGAGGTTCCCTTTGAGGCAGGTTTGACTATTCATGTATTTTGTTTTAAAATATTTGAATTCCAACTTTAGAAAATATCTTGGAGTGCTCTAGCACCTATTATTGTGCTGAAAAAAGTAACTATCAATCACACAGTTCTGGCCCACGACGAATATGCCTAATAACTGTGATATTGAACAAAATTCCCGGAAGGCGCTCATACCTAATATATTTTGTGAAAAGCAGCGATCAACCATACATGACTTGAATCAGAAGAATAATATATACAAACTACTGGTACAAAGCCTTAAAATATAAAGTTTATGTGTATGAGGCTTAAAACCTGGGATATATTGAAGATTCACTGAGCCTTAACCCGGTTTGGCGTCGAATACACATAACCTATTTTAAGACACTGCATTGATATTGGGTAAAATCATTTTAATCCACCAAGGTTTATATTTTGAATCAAATAATAAAATTATATAATTATCCCTTGATTGCCCCTTTTGATATTTTCAACAGGAAGTGAACTGGAGTTACAAACTAGATTCCCAAAGCTCAACAGGGAACATATGACAGGGGTACCAGAAAAAGCTATATTTCGGTCAAGTCAATGTAAAACAAGTGGGGGATAAACTATCATTGCCTCATATGAAATGTACACTTAATGTTGTCAACCCGAGGAAAAACAACCTCTCGAGGGCTGACAACTTGATGTTTACCTCATATGAAGGCAATAACTGTAATATTATACCACATAAGAAGGCAATATTTAAAACTTGTCAAAACATCTTTCATACTGGAAAATGGATTTGATTACATAAATATAACATGTTCATTGATATTTTGAATGTTTTGTTTTGTAGAAGTCAACAAGATAATTTGAGCAAAAATAAACAGGATAATTACGAAACTTGACTGCAAAAAAAAACACACCACCGGTAGTCAAGGGTTGTTGACAGGGCAACAACCTTTGTCTCCCTCCACATTTATTGTATTTGTTAGGGTTGTGCACCAGATTGTTTCCCCCGTTTGTAAATTTTTGCAAACCCACAGATTGTTTTATCATTTTTATTCAGTAAAAGTTATAATAATAGCTGTATTTGGAACAATTGTATTTCAAAAGGAAGGAGTAATCCGTCTTGATAAAAATAGTTCGGTTTAAGGTTTTGGCGTTTAACGCTATTTTCAACAATTTGTCAGTTATATCGTGACGGGCAGTTTTATTTGTGAAGGAAACCGGAGTACCCGGAGAAAACCTCCGACCTGCAGCAAGTCACATAATGTTGTATCAAGTAGACCTCGCTATGAGCGGGATTCGAACTGACAACTGTAGTAGTGATAGGCACTGATTGCATAGGTAGTTTAAAATCCAACTACCATACGATCACGACCACAATGGCTCCACATTATTCCGAACAAAGTGAACTGTATATCAGATAGAAATATAATATCACGTGATTTAAAACTGGTTACCTCGTCATACTCATCTCCACGGTACCAGCTATAGTTCCCAAAGAAATCTCCATTATATCTCGTGCAAATCAAGAACAGGTAGTCTCCACCGGTCATCCCGAGGCGGTGGGCTGCTATCATCAGGGACCGGAAATATCTCATATAAGAACATATTGCAAAAACTGAAATATGATATATAAATAATATAATTATTTCATAAAACAGTACAATAGAAACTTAGATTCGTGTTTACCAATTTTCGTGCATTTCATCAATGAGTATTTAATGTATGATACCATATCCTCAGCCAGGGGTCCGGGTGGCTCAATGAATTATGTAGTTAGATTACCTAACAACTCATATACAAACCTATCACCAATACGGCCTGGGTTCGCGCCTGGCTTTGCAAAGTACAAAAAGGATACACTCGACTCGCAGCCGTAAGTGATAAAGTTTACCAGTTGCTTGCCCATGGTCGGTGGGTCTCTCCGGGTACTCCGGCTCCTTCCACCACTATAAATGGTCGCCATGTTATAGCTGAAATATTGCTGAAAGTGGCGTTAAGTACCAAAATCATCAATCAGTCATATCCCCAGCCCAACCATTGACCACAAACGCGATATTAATTAGTGAACAATGACGGAATATCTGAGTCACAGTTGATCACGGATATGTCCCGTTTGTCGTATTCACGATCGCTCTCCTTTCGTGACATATCACGTGATGTTTTTAGCAAGAGAAACACGACGGGTGCCACTAGTGGAGTAGAAACTCTTACCCGCGCTAAAAAGCACGTGAGTTCTCCCGCGGTTTTAGTTGGATTCGTGTTGCTCAATCTTTAAGGTTTTAGTTTTTCTATTGTTTGTTGTTCTACGATTTACGACTTCTGTTTAAGTTTAAGCTTTTATTTATTTAGCTCAAACATTGGCAACATAGGCGATGCATATATGAGAACACCGGCTTTGTCATTTATTAAAAGGGTACACCTGACTCGCAGCCACACGTGATAAAGTTTACCGGTTGCTTCCCCATGGTCGGTGGTTCTCTGCGAGTACTCCAGCTTCTTCCACCACTAAAAATGGTCGCTATGATATAGCTGAAATATCGCTGAAAGTGGTGTTAAACACAATAAATCAAATCAATTATATGAGAACCATGTCTATTTATCACTAGACCAGCACGTCAACCTGGATTACCATAAAGCTGTCTAATTACAGCCACATGCTGTACCAGAATAATATATTTTGAATTGATTTATAACATTATAAAATGATCCATCGACTGCCACTTTTGATATTTGTTATCAACAGGACGTGAACCGATTTACCACTAGATTCCTAAAGCTTAATATGTGAAACATGAGGAGAAAGAGGTAACAGTAAGGCTATGTTTCAGTCAGTGATCGTATATAGCAATTGTTTTCAATCGTTAATACAATTTGGCTGTTCAAATAGAACGAGTGCAGAATAATATAATATATATAGATTCTCCTTCAGTTGTCCGTGGGTTACGATATTTCTCCACTCAAGAGAGTTAAATTAAAAATTTTAACCACAAGCCGTCAGACGAGTGGTTAATTTTTTTAATTTAACTCTCTCGAGTGGAGAAATATCGTAACCCACATGGGCAACTGACAGAGAATTTGTTTCTCTCATTATTTAACACGGACTTTATTTCAAAATTTGAAATTAATGCATTTGAAATTAATGCGGGGAAAGGCACGAGACATTTTAATCCTCTAGAGGATTACATATTTTTCCACCACTGGTTCAGCGGGATTAAAACGCCGTAGAAATGGGAGAAATCGAGTTCCAGCCTCCCTCATCTATTCTTTAATATATCGATTTCCTGCCTCACCTTATCTTACCTCTAGATACCTTCATGGCCTCTTTTAAGACTTCCTCATATTCAAACAGACCAGTGGCTATTGACCTCATCTTGAAGACAGTTGGAGACATTCCATTGGTAGCTAAGACTGGTTCCAATGCTTTCCGCCATCGTGGACAGAATACGGCGCCCTGGTCATAGACAACAGCTATATCTGTCCAAGAGTAAAGCTTGAAAAATTCTAGATAGAACTTGGCAAATTTGCTCTGAGCTATAGACATTCGGATCATAGTAGGAAAGTCATGTTCGCTGTCAAATATGTCGTCTGTTCCAAGCGTTATCATAATAAGAATGTTCCATGAAGCTGCCATTCTGCCAACAGGTTCCACGCTAGGAGAGCAGCCTAAAGGAAGAATATTACAAACATAAACTTTAAAAACTAATGAAAAGAAAAGATCAATCATAGTTATTTAGATCAATCATAATATTTAGATCAATGTATAGTTATTTAGAACAATATATGCTTATTTCAATAAATCAGTTATTTAGATCAATCATAGTTATTTAAATCAATCTATATATATTTAGATCAATCAGATAAATCATAATTATTTAGATCAATTTATATTTATTTATATCAATCTAAAGTTATTTAGAACAATCATACTTATTTAGATCAATCTATAGTTAGTTAGATCAATCATACATATCTAGACCAATCTATAGTTATTTAGATCAATCATACATGTTTAGATCAATCAACTCATTTGATCAATCTATAGTTATTTCGATAAATCATACATATTTAGATCAATCTATAATTATTTCATCAAAATATGCTTACTTAGATCAGTCTATGCTTATTTGATCAATCTATAGTTATTTAGATATATCTATAGTTATTGACCCGAGGTGCTGGAGATGACTTGAGAACTGTTTGCCTGATGCCGAAGGCCGAAGGCAACAGTTCCCAAGTCACCTCCAGCACCGAGGGAAAATATTTTGGACTGTTCCCTGAACAGGCATGAAATAACTGTTTTATTATCTTATATACATGCACATAACCACAAATCCACTGAAGATGATAATGTCAGCATACCATACCATTAAAAAATTGGGGCACAACTTTGCTTTGAAAGAAATACAGCATTTGACAGGAATGACGCACTGCGCATCGTTCTCGGGCATGGAACAGTTCGGATCCGGAAGTAAGGGAACAGTCAACTGTTTCACTCTGTCGTCTATTTTTAAAATTTTCTTGTAATCAGTTTGAAAATATAGCATATGAAAAATATACACTACAAGTTAATAATTTAAATTTATCCATGCCAAATCAATACTAATATTTCTGAGTTCGATTCTCGTCCGTCGCAAGGTGATTTCAATACATCTTTATCGTGACCAATTATAATAAAGGACCGACAATTTAAAACATTAATTAAAAAAAAGGTGGGGTATATATTTTTTGCACACGAAAAACAAGCAAATTATTTTGTTTTTTTGAAAAATCTATTGTTAATAATGGCATGAGGATAGTCCACATTGTCGTATATTAATTCTTTTCTAATAAATGTAAAATCAGTATTTGTTCTTTAAATTTTGCTAAAAAAATTCTTAAAAAATGTGCCGTTTCTGATGAGGTTCTATCTTTTTGTTATTAAAAAAAAACATTTTTCAGATCAGTTTTATTTATTGTCTCTAAATTTAGGGTCAAATTAAAGAAAAATCAACAACCCCCATCCTAAAAATTAAATGGTCGGTTCCTAACTATGTTCCATGTTACACTTTTTGTGATTGATCTTGTTTTACAAAATAAAAAAAAACCCATTCCTTCTGAATATTTGATTTATTTTTTAATTAATGTCACGTGCTATTAATTCACAGCTGGTCACGTGTATAAAATAAGTTAACGTATATGGGATTGTTTTAGAAAAAATTCCCCATCCAGTATCTCCTTATATATTAAAAAAAACACACGCTTTGCCTTTTTTTCCCATAAAGTTAACAGCCAGTATCTGCTTATATATTAAAAAAAAACAAGCTTTGCCTTTTTTATTTTTATAAAAGTTATAAAGACCCCTGTTCATTAACCTGCACTGACGACATTTCTCTTTCACAATAAATACAGCGTACAAGAAAATAATACAAATGATATCTCCCCTGAATCAGAGAGTCGTATTAGCACCACCTGTGCAGTTAATTAAATCATTAACACCTGAACGGTAATTACAATTATTAACACACGAACAATTTGTACTTAGAAGAAAAAAAAATAAAAACGTAGATATCAAATTTAGTGCGCACAACGCGTTTCTGGAATAATCTTCATCAGGTGACGCTCAAAATCGAGAGATTCGAAAGCCAAATATTTAAAGTTTTGGGAGCAATAAAACCAAAGGGCCTAAACAGGATAGCTACAATCTGCTAAGGTCACTTGTGTCTGAGGGAGGAGAACCTTAGTTTTAATAATAATTACGTTATTAAAGAACTGTAAATTTCAGAAATAATTATAGATTAATACATGGGTTTTTTCATATTGCCCTTGTTATCAGCACCATACCTTGATATTGGTCCCGAGGGCTTTAGACGATATCAGTCGAGGGCTGATGGCAAGGGCAATATGAAAAAGGCCATGTATTAATCTATTTATCACATATTTTGCCTGGGCAGATAACATGTTATTGCCCTTCACAAGAGGGCAGATAACATGTTATTGCCCTCGTAAAATGTTATCGCCCTGGGGGCAAATAACACGCCGCAAATTATGCTTTTATTACACATGCAAATGCGGCATTATTTCAATAAAATATGTGATAAATATATATAATAAACCATGTCAGTACCGAAACACTGACTATACTGGGTACATCATAACCTTTTGGGACTAATAGTCAACTAACAGAGGTATCGACCCAGTGATAGTAATAAAAACGTAGATATCAAATTTAATATCACATGAGCAGTGATTAAAATTAATAACACACGAACAATTTGTTCTTTTATAAGACTTTTGAATTGTTAATATATAGTGTTTTAGTCATACATCTATCTTCAGAAGATAATTCTGGTTCAACATTATTCACGGAAGCATATCATAGAATGATACAATTTCACACCCGCAGTCATTTAATTGTATGATATGGAAGTCATATTCGGTTAATGAAGTGATATTTTGATGGTGGGTGAGTCTTCAGACGAATCAATCCATCAAAAATATCACGTGATGGTCCGAATATTTAGTTCAATATAGTGATGGCATCGGTGTAGGCAAACGCCAACCAAGCGTGTCAAATCAGCGGCTAATCAGCAGCTGCACCCGAGTACATCGAGTATGTGAACATGTAGAATGTCACGTACGACAGAATGTCCTTGAACTTCAGCGCTGCACCCGAGTACACCTAGTATGTGAACATGTAGAATGTCACGTTCGGCAGAATGTCCTTGAACTCCAGCTGCAGTTTTGTCCGCACTTTTTAAAAAGCAGCCACGACAGGAGGTCATGATTTTCTGGATAGTTTGATGCCGTAACATTCGTGAAATTGACCTTTTGGAGCAGAAAGTAAGAGATTTCACACTTATTAAGAAGAATTTGAAGATACCAAAGGGGTAGTCAGAATCCGTAAACCGAAGAACAGACAACACATTGTCCGAAAGAAAAAAGTACAGAATGACAAACAACGATCTACAAAACATACGCATAAAACTAAGGACCGAGTAACATGAACCCCACTTAAAACCGGGGGTGAACTCGGGTGCTCCGGAAGGGTAAGTAGTTCCACTAGTGGCACCCGTCGTGTAAAATTAATCTAGTTGCAAACTCAGTGATAAGTCATTGATGAGGAAAAATATATGATGAATAGCTTCAGATCTATGAAAAATAATTACTAATTATTGCACAATGATACCCCCAGCAATGCTATTGTAAATACAGCCTCTAAGTATAAGCTTCAAGTACCAAAAGAAGTAGCCCGTATTGGATATAACGGGTTTTGTCCCACATGAGTACTCGAATAAGGTCCAAGGTTCGTAGCAAGGCTCTTCTTTTGTTTCAATAGTACTGTATCTTAAGCTTATCTATGAAGAACATTAACCGCATCGGTGGTGTAATGGTTAGCATGCTCGCCTTGAGTGCAGTAGATCGTGGGTTCATCGGTGGTGTAATGGTTAGCGTGCTCGCCTTGAGTGCAGTAGATCGTGGGTTTGAGCCCCAATCGGATGAAATTGGTATTTGTTGCTTTTCCGTTAAGAACGCAGCATTAAGGAGTAAGAACAAATACTGGTTGACACGGAATCAGGAAAATGTGTCCGAGTGGAGCGACATGTCTATCCGCGGACTGTTGTTTCAGTCAGCTAGCACTATAAAAATCAAACTTAGCGTGTTGGTAGAATACAAAGCAGGCCTCATCAATATTTCACTGAAAATTAACTTGTTCTCGCCATGATATACTTGAACAATGGCTGAGTTGGCGTTAAACAACAATCGCTCACTATTGATGTATTTCAACCTTTGCTCCCTGAATCAAGCTAATCGCAACATCTTGTAAACGTTTATTGTTTCATTTCATATTACAGCTGTCAATACTCTCCCAATACACTCAACAGTTGCGAACTTCCGTATGCAAATAACTCCTTTGTTGATTTTTAAGACACAAACTGACTATCATTATCTTTCAAATACATTTCCAATATTGTATTCTCATAATAGTACATAGATGTACCAGAATCGATTGTAATATTTTAATTCATAGAATAAAACAAAAATTACCACACTGTCGGAACAGTTCCAAAATCTAACAGAAAAATCACAGAATGACAAGAAAAATCAATACCGCTTACACATGACTGATTAATTCGTGTATAATTGGTACATGCATTTCAAAAATATGTTTTAAGTGCGGTAGATCGTTGACTCGAACTCCGATCGGGTCAAGCCAAACACTATATAATTAGTATTTATTGCTTCTCCGCTAAGCATACATCATTAATAAGAAAGAGCAAAGACTGGTTGGCACAGAATCATGATAATGTGTCCGAGTGGGGCGATGTTTCAGTGAGCTAGCACTATAAAAATCACATCAAGAGCATTGGTCTATTATAAAGCGGACCTTATCATCATCTCATTGAAAATTAACCTTTTCTCGCCATGATATGGCTGACAAATGGCTGCGTTGGCGTTAAACAACAATCACTTGTTGACACCCTTTGGTTTTCATGGTGTGAGATTTTAACAGTATAGACTGATTAACTTTCAATGTAAGACGAGTGCTACATGTAATAAACCACATAACATCACTTCTAGAACATACAGACCATCCGGACTGATTTTCGACAAACAGTCTTGTGATTCCTATCATGATTTCCGTAATAAAGGGTTGTTGCTAGCAAGGAAACTACTGAAATAAAACGTAGATATCAAATTTAGTACGCACGACGGGCTTCTGTAATAACCTTAATCAGGTACGTATCTGGAATCACCTTCATCAGGTACGTTACTGGAATAACCTTCATCAGGTACGTTACTGGAATAACCTTCATCAGGTACGTTACTGGAATAACCTTCATCAGGTACGTTACTGGAATAACCTTCATCAGGTACGTTTCTGGAATAACCTTCATCAGGTACGCTCAAATCAAAAGGTTGGAAAACCAAATAATTTAAAAAGTTTTGCGAGCATGTAAACCACACAGGATTGCTCGAGGTTATGTTGAAGTCATCCCTGGGTTCACTTCCGATTTATGGCGGGGTCAGTGTTGCTCACTCCTTTAGTTTTCTGTGATCTGTTTTTATTTTTCCTGCATCCTGTGTACCCAATATTGCCAGTTTCTATGTATTGACCATTCTTGACTCCCTTTTCGATTTTCTCTAGCGTTTATTCGAAAGACGGTGCTACCATGAGTTAACCCTTCGTGTTGTTCGAGGGGCCCGGGTGGCTCAGTGAATTAGGTAGTTGGATTATCTAGCAACTCATACAAGCCTATCACCAATATGGCGTGGGTTCTCGCCCGGATTTGTAAATTACAAAAAGGGTGCTCTCGACTCGCAGCCGCAAGTGATAAAGTTTACAAGTTGCTTGCCCATGGTCAATGGTTCTCTCCGTGCACTCCGGATTCTTCCACCACTAAAATTGGTCACCATGATATAGCTGAAATATTGCTGAAAGTAGCGTTAAACACCAAAAATCAAATAAACCATGGTGTTCGATCTTTTTGTGTTCTGTGTAGAGTATTGTAGAGTATTGCTGTTCTTTTTCCTTTTTCTTTTGGCCTTTTTGTTGTCTGTCATTCTGTGAAATAGCCATTGGTATCTTCTAACATATCTTTTGTCACTACTAGGGCTTCAGAAATAAGTATGCAATTCTATACACCAAAACATATTGAAATAACGAAGATACTGACAGGCAGCGTTTATCGGCAGAAGTAAATAGTACCATTCAGCAGCAGACTAGAGGCCATTTCACACTCATTTCAGGATACGAGTTCTACTGTGACTATACAATTTAAATCAGCAATAACAATGTTTGGGTAACATTAGAGAATACCGAAGGAGCAATCAAAAATGGACAATTTAGAGAAACTGGGTAAGCAAGACACAAGACGAACAAAACAAAAACACAACACAATATGTGTTAGGTGGGTTTATACTCTGAAATTGTTGCCATGGAGAAGCGATACTATTGCGAAATCATTGCTTTTTTGTCACGTTCATATCTTTTCACTATTCAACCTACTTTTCTTCCCTATTGTCCATATCTTATCACACTTCAACTTACCTTTCTTCCATATTTTCCTTATCATTTCACTATTCGACTTACATTTCTTCCCCATTTTCCATATCTTTTCACTATTCGACTTACCTTTCTTCCATATTTTCCCTATCATTTCACTATTCGACTTACTTTTCTTCCCCATATTCCCAATTTTTTCACTATTAAACTTACCTTTCTTCCATATTGTCCATATCCTATCACATTTCAACTTACCTTTCTTCCATATTTTCCCTATCATTTCACTATTCGACTTACATTTCTTCCCCATTTTCCATATCTCATCACTATTCAACTTGCCTTTCCTCCATATTATCCATATCTTTTCACTATTCGACTTACCTTTCTTCCATATTTTCCCTATCATTTCACTATTCGACTTACATTTCTTCCCCATTTTCCCAATTTTTTCACTATTCGACTTACTTTTCTTCCCCATATTCCCATTTTTTTCACTATTCGACTTACCTTTCTTCCATATTGTCCATATCTTATCACATTTCAACTTACCTTTCTTCCATATTTTCCTTATCATTTCACTATTCGACTTACATTTCTTCCCCATTTTCCATATCTTATCACTATTCAACTTGCCTTTCCTCCATATTATCCATATCTTTTCACTATTCGACTTACCTTTCTTCCATATTTTCCCTATCATTTCACTATTCGACTTACATTTCTTCCCCATTTTCCCAATTTTTTCACTATTCAACTTACTTTTCTTCCCCATATTCCAAATTTTTTCACTATTCAACTTACCTTTCTTCCATATTTTCCCTATCATTTCACTATTCAACCTACATTTCTTCCCCATTTTCCAAATCTTTTCACTATTGAACTTACTTTTCTTCTGTATTTTCCATACCTTTTCACTATTCGACCTACCTTTCTTCCATATTTTTCCCTACCTTTTTACATTTCAACTTACCTTTCTTCCATATTTTTCCTATCATTTCACTATTCGACTTACATTTCTTCCCCATTTTCCAAATCTTTTCAAGTTTCAGCTTACTTTTTTGCATAGTTTCCCTATCTTTCCACCATTCGACTTATCTTTCTTCTGTATTTTCCAAATTTTATCACTATTCGACTTACTTGTCTTCCATATTTTCCCTATCTTTTCACTATTCAGCTTGGCTTTCTTCCATATTTTCCAAATCATTTCACTATTCAACTTATTTTTCTTCTGTATTTTCCAAATTTTATCACTATTCGACTAACATTTCTTCCATATTTTCCCTATCATTTCACTATTCAACTTACTTTTCTTCCACATTTTCCTTATCTTTTCACTCTTCAGCTTCGCTTTCTTCCCTATTGTCCATATCTTATCACATTTCAACTTACTTTTCTTCTGCATTTTCCAAATATTTTCACTATTCAACTGATATTTCTTCCATATTTTCCCTATCTTTTCAAATTTCAACTTACTTTTTTCCATAGTTTCCATATCTTTCCACCATTCGATTTACTTTTCTTCCATATTTTCCAAATAGTTTCACCATTCAACTTACTTTTATTGCATAATTTCCATATCTTTTCACTATTCAACTTACTTTTCTTCCATATTTTCCCTATCTTTTCACTATTCAACTTGCCTTTTTTCCATATTTTCCAAATCTTATCACTATTCGACTTGGGTTTCTTCAGTATTTTCCAAATTTTATCACTGTTCGACTTGGGTTTCTTCTGTATTTTCCAAATGTAACACTATTCAACTTATCCTTCTTCCATGTATTCCCTATCATTTCACTATTCGACTTGGGTTTCTTCCATATTGTCCAAATCTTTTCACCATTCAAGTTGTGTTTCTTCTGTATTTTCCAATTTTTTTTCACTATTCAACTTACCTTTCTTCCATGTTTTCCCTATCATTTCACTATTAGACTTACCTTTCTTCCATATTTTCCCTATCATTTCACTATTCAACTTACTTTCCTTCCCCATTTTCCATATCATTTCACATTTCGACTTACTTGTTTCAAATTTCCACAATTGAATTTATTTTACATATCAACCTGACACAGTGCTCTATTTTTAGATCAATAAGAAAACTCTTTCATATTTTTCCTATCTTTTCACTATTTTCTTCCATATTTTCCATATCATTTCACATTTCGACTTACTTGTTTTAAATTTCCACAATTAAATTTATTTTACATAGCAACCTGACACAGTGTTCTATTTTTAGATCAATTAGAAAACTTACTTCCTGAACAGGGGTTTTAGTATATATTACCTGCTAAAGGCAAGCAAATATCTGTATATAGGTTTAAATATATCTATTTTCCTGCCAAGGGCAAGTAACTCTCTGTATATAAGTGTAGCAATCGATTTTCAAATAGCCATTTCTTGATACGTATTATATAGTATTTCTCTTTCTGCACAGATATATGTCCAAATACAGAGTGATGGCCCCCTTTATCCTCCACATAAAGAGTTATGTCCCATACTGGGGTGTTATCCCATATAAATAGTTATGTCCCCCACTGCAGTGCTAAACCTCAACATAAAGTTATTTCCCCTGCTTTAATATCATCCTTCCACATACAGAGTTGTAACTTATTGCCCACATATAGAGTTATGTCCCCTATTACAGAGTTATCCCTTCAGATACAGAGTTATTTCCCCTTACTGTAGGGTATGATGTAAACTTAAATATTCTAATGATTTTTTTCAAATCAGAATTTTCTTCTCCCCATGTTTGCTGATTTTCCAAGATTAATTCTGTTTTGCTCATTCTGGAAATATAAAAGAATGATTAAAATCCTAAATGCAAACGCCATGACTATGATGTTGTGGTGTTTACTCTCAGAACAGTGAAATCTATATAAACATATTAAAACTCTGTAAAACGAACATAACTTTCAACGTTAGTTGTTTTCCGCGTACATGACGTCATAAGACATTTCATTTTACCGTACTTTTTCAAACCACAACGTTTGAAATCCAACGTTACTTGTTTTCCCCGTACAGGACGTCATTTTCCGTGAATCATTTTCCCGTATTTTTTCGAAATATTTCATTTTCGTCACACCGGAAGTGACGTCACCGGAAATGACCTCACCGGAAGTGACATCTTAGGTCACGTGAGCGGAAGTGACGTCATAACCGGAAGTGACGTCATAATCAGGATTGACTAGATTTTCCCGCGCTTTTTTCTTACTAGTGTAGTAGTACAAAATGTCCCCTTGCACACACCCCTCAGGGCAAACTAACACCAATAACACTGTAGGAAGATATACAGATATTCAGTACAGAAATTCTGGCAATACACCAACTCCAAAACAAAAACCAAAAGTGGAATTGCTGACCCAAAATACAAAAACAACAAGGGGTGGATAAACATAACGGAATGCGACAAGGATAAAGCCAACGTTCTAGCCAACTTGTTCAGTAGTATGTACACAAATGAACCAGAAAGAAACTTACCAACATTCAAAGATGCAAATCTAGAGTTTGAGTTTGAGGAAAGAGTCTTTGAAGAAAAAGAATTCAAGACACTATTGAATGAATTAAATCAAAATAAATCGCAAGGGCCAGACTGCCTTCACCCGAAGGCACTAAAAGAACTCAAATCTGTCTTAGCAAAACATTTAGCAAAGATATCACCCCCAACCCACATTTTGTACTACTACACTAGTAAGAAAAAAGCGCGGGAAGATCTAGTCAATCCTGATTATGACGTCACTTCCGGTTATGACGTCACTTCCGCTCACGTGACCTAAGATGTCACTTCCGGTGAGGTCATTTCCGGTGACGTCACTTCCGGTGTGACGAAAATGAAATATTTCGAAAAAATACGGGAAAATGATTCACGGAAAATGACGTCCTGTACGGGGAAAACAAGTAACGTTGGATTTCAAACGTTGCGGTTTGAAAAAGTACGGTAAAATGAAATGTCTTATGACGTCATGTACGCGGAAAACAACCAACGTTGAAAGTTATGTTCGTTTTACAGAGTTTTAATATGTATATATAGATTTCACTGTTCTGAGAGTAAACACCACAACATCATAGTCATGGCGTTTGCATTTAGGATTTTAATCATTCTTTTATATTTCCAGAATGAGCAAAACAGAATTAATCTTGGAAAATCAGCAAACATGGGGAGAAGAAAATTCTGATTTGAAAAAAATCATTAGAATATTTAAGTTTACATCATACCCTACAGTAAGGGGAAATAACTCTGTATCCGAAGAGATAACTCTGTAATAGGGGACATAACTCTTTATGTGGGCAATAAGTTACAACTCTGTATGTGGAAGGATGATATTAAAGTAGGGGAAACAACTTTATGTTGAAGTTTAGCACTGCAGTGGGGGACATAACTATTTATATGGGATAACACCCCAGTATGGGACATAACTCTTTATGTGGAGGATAAAGGGGGCCATCACTCTGTATTTGGACATATATCTGTGCAGAAAGAGAAATACTATATAATACGTATCAAGAAATGGCTATTTGAAAATCGATTGCTACACTTATATACAGAGAGTTACTTGCCCTTGGCAGGAAAATAGATATATTTAAACTTATATACAGATATTTGCTTGCCTTTAGCAGGTAATATATATTAAAACCCCTGTTCAGGAAGTAAGTTTTCTTATTGATCTAAAAATAGAACACTGTGTCAGGTTGCTATGTAAAATAAATTTAATTTTGGAAATTTAAAACAAGTAAGTCGAAATGTGAAATGATATGGAAAATATGGAAGAAAATAGTGAAAAGATAGGAAAAATATGAAAGAGTTTTCTTATTGATCTAAAAATAGAGCACTGCGTCAGGTTGATATGTAAAATAAATTCAATTGTGGAAATTTAAAACAAGTAAGTCGAAATGTGAAATGATATGGAAAATGGGGAAGGAAAGTAAGTTGAATAGTGAAATGATAGGGAAAATATGGAAGAAAGGTAAGTCGAATAGTGAAAAGATATGGACAATATGGAAGAAAGGTAAGTTGAATAGTGAAAAAAATTGTGAAAATGGGGTAGAAATGTAAGTCGAATAGTGAAATGATAGGGAAAATATGGAAGAAAGGTAAGTCGAATAGTGAAAAGATATGGACAATATGGAAGAAAGGCAAGTTGAATAGTGATAAGATATGGAAAATGGGGAAGAAATGTAAGTCGAATAGTGAAATGATAGGGAAAATATGGAAGAAAGGTAAGTTGAAATGTGATAAGATATGGACAATACGGAAGAAAGGTAAGTTGAATAGTGAAAAAATTGGGAATATGGGGAAGAAAAGTAAGTCGAATAGTGAAATGATAGCCAAAATATGGAAGAAAGGTAAGTCGAATAGTGAAAAGATATGGACAATATGGAAGAAAGGCAAGTTGAATAGTGATAAGATATGGAAAATGGGGAAGAAATGTAAGTCGAATAGTGAAATGATAGGGAAAATATGGAAGAAAGGTAAGTTGAAATGTGATAAGATATGGACAATAGGGAAGAAAAGTAGGTTGAATAATGAAAAGATATGAAAAATATCGAAGAAACCCAAGCCGAATAGTGAAAAGATATGGACAATATGGAAGAAAGGCAAGTTGAATAGTGATAAGATATGGACAATAGGGAAGAAAGGCAAGTTGAAATGTGATAAGATATGGACAATAGGGAAGAAACCCAAGTTGAATAGTGAAAAGATATGGACAATATGGTAGAAAGGCAAGGAAGAGGAGGAGGATTTGTTATTGGTTTTCTCCAATAGCCTGAGATAGTTCTGTAATATCTATGAAAGTACTTGGTATTTTGCAGTTTGGAACAAATATCATCAGAAATGATAATGTAATGGATAGATTGTCACACAATCACAAGGCCAACCGCCGCCGCTGATAGAGGGATATACACCGCCGCCGCCGCCGACAGAGGGTATACGCCGCCGCCGCCGCCAACACCTTATAAACACGTTTTAAACCTAATATTTTAAACCTAAAATAGTAAAATGTTAAAGTTAAAGAATAAACTGCATTTTTTTTTTTAAAGTGAATTATGAAACAATTTTATAAAACCTACGGCAAAATGATAGACGGAAAACAACTAAACGTTGTGATTATTATGAACGGGGAAAATCCAATTTGTTTTCTTTCAACACCCCAATGGTTCTGTAATATCTCTGAAAGTACTTGGTATTTTGGGTGTATAACCTTCAACACCCCATTTGGACCCAAAAACTGGTATAATTTATTTAGATCTTAACAATACAACAAAAAACTTACCGCAAGTAAATCAGACTATAGGTGAGAACAATATTGATATATCTAAATATAAACGAAAAATCGGACGTAATGTTTTATTTTGGTTAATGGCTTTGAAAAGGTAAAAAAAAACTTCGAGATGGCAATGTACTCTTAAGAGAGTACTACGCAACATATACACTATATGAAAATAAAAGGTGAAATGAAAATGGCGGGAAAGGGGTAGATAACCTGGGATAGACGCGGACGTCGTAGAGAACACTCCCACTACTATAGAAATGTAAAGAAGAAAGTACTACACAACACATATAATATATGAAAATGGCGGGAAAGGGGTAGATAACCACGGATAGACGCAGACGTCGTAGAGAACACCCCCATTTTTGTACTACACAACATATACACTATATGAAAATAAAAGGTGAAATGAAAATAGCGGAAAAGGGGTAGATAACCAGGGCTAGACGCGAACGTCGTAGAGAACACCCCCACTACTATAGTAATGTAAAATAGAAATACTTGGAGTACTACCCAACACATATACACTATATATATATATTATATGAAAATGGCGGGAAAGGGGTAGATAACCTGGGTAACCACGGATAGACGCGGACGTCGTAGAGAACACCCCTTGTACTACTACGCAGAAAAGTGACTGATGTCACTTCCGGTTGCGCACACCCTTTGGGTGACCTTCGGTATCCATGGTACTACTACTTGAACAAGAAATAAAAACGCGGGAAACGGTTGCGCAACTTCCGCTTGCGCATGCGCACACCCTTAGGCTGACCATCGGTCACTTCCGGTAGCCTTGGTACTTCCGGTCATGCGCAATGGTACATTTTATACTACTACTATAGTAAGAAGAAAACAACGCGGGAAACGGTTGCACAACTTCCGGTTGCGCATCCGCAGAACATACTTCCGGGTGACTGACGTCACTTCCGGTGCCGGGCCGCTTCAGGTCACGCGACTGATGTCACTTCCGGTCACGTGACTTCCGGTCGCTCCCCTCACAAATGCGACTTGAACTGTCCCCATATACTACTATTGGGGATTACTATGTGGATAACTTACATACTATTGTGACAAACCCTGTTAAATTGATTGAATATTCTATTTGGCAAATAACGGTTACAAGCACAACAACAAATATACATCTTAACCTGTACAATAACTGTCTATGAACATTAGTACACAATTCCAAACATTGATCCAATATGGCTGCCTCCATAAACAATGACATTCAAATTGATAATGACTTGAATTCACAACCTGAGCCGTCTGTAAATACATCTAATACAAGTAAAAGGTCTTCCCCCGAAAGTCCGGATCAATTACCTGCCACTCAAAAACAGACCTCAAGACAAACCAGAAAACGCAATTCAAATTCAATATCGGATCTCAGAGATATTGGTAAAAAGACCCCCGTCGCCAAAAGAAATACAAATGTTACAGATAAAATCCTTGAGACTCTTACAAGTCCAGATGTATTGGATAAAATCGTTCCCGTCCTTGCAGAAAAGATTGGCGAAGCACTAACCCCCCTTTTGAGGATGAGATTAAGAAATGCATAGAAACCCATGTTGCCCCTATAAAGGAGGCTATTGATAACCAACAAAAAA